>LBNU01003907.1:5123-17351 GCA_014162995.1 Artemisia annua | reverse complement strand
CGTAAACGTACATTGGTTGCCATCTCTGAATGAATAAATTTGTGGTATCCAAAATATCCGTCGTGAATGGTGCCGATGCACCAACCAGCGGAATACCAAAACAACATCGGCCACCCTTCCTATTTGGAAGCACCAAAAAAAAAAAGAATTGGCAAATTTGGTTAACCCCCCCCCCCCCCTTTTTGGAGTTGGAGGGTGAACATTCTGAGGGCATATTTCCTGAGCAATGGATAAATCTGGCCGTTGCGCAAACCATAACTCGGAAGCGGTCCAGGCCGGTTTGGTAGGGAGATTTAAGTGTTTCGCTATGCGTAGGTTTTGCAAAAACAAAATATTATGGGTGCTGCCCACAACCCGATTAGGCACGCGTGCTGGGTATGTGTTGATGAAGCCCGTGATCCGTTAAGGTTTGGAGGAATGAGCATACCAAAAATATGCGGCTTGGGGCGAAGATAGGACCCAAATCTTGGTGGTGTTGGTGCCTTCTTCCTATGAACGAGGTCGTTTGGAGCGCGTAGGGGTTGGTGTCGTCGTTATCCACGATGATGAGGATTTGGGGGGAACACTTTGTGTCTAGGACCAGAATTTTTCGTCAACGAGGTGAACCCCGCAACCAACAAGTCTCCTTAAGCTCGTTATCCGCTATGCTCAAACATGACGTCGTTGCATCAATCCTACCCTCACTATGGAACCAAAACCACCCATAATCGAACCAACTGACACTATTGTTGACCCCAACATTACATCACTATTAGACCTATACCAAACCATTTTCGAAGCTCCACACACTCTTCCACCAGCCAGGCACCACGACCACCATATCCCCTTACTCACCACTGATCCCGTCAATGTTAGACCATACCGCTACCCCCACTTTCAAAAACAGATTATGACGCAACTCATCACCGAAATGCTACAGGATGGTATCATTCGACCCAGCCAAAGCCCTTTTTCCTCCCCTGTTTTGCTAGTCAAAAAGAAAGATGGTTCTTGGCGTTTTTGCGTGGACTACTGTGCCTTGAACACGGTAACGGTCAAAGATAGATTTCCAATCCCAACAATCGACGAACTCCTGGACGAATTACACGGTGCAACAGTATTCTCCAAGATCGATTTGCGCTCTGGATATCATCAAATCCGCGTAGCTCAAACCAATGTCCACAAGACCGTATTTCGCACAACGGATGACCATTATGAGTTCCTAGTGATGCCATTCGGTCTCACGAACGCACCCTCCACATTTCAGTCCGCCATGAATGATCTATTTCGCCCTGTGCTTCGCCACTTTGTGCTCGTTTTTTTATGATATAGTGATATACAACAGTACCCGCGAAGAACATTATACGCACCTCCGTTATGTACTTCACAAGCTACAAGCACATCAATTTCATGCAAAGGCTTCTAAATGTGTTTTTGGGGTAACGGATATCTCGTTTCTAGGTCATCGAATTTCGGGTCAAGGAGTATCACCAGAAGCCGAAAAGATAGCAGCCATCCAACAATGGCCGCAACCATCTTCCTTTACCACTATACGGGCATTCTTGGGTCTTACCGGGTACTACCGCAGGTTTGTTCCACATTATGCACAAATAGCAGCTCCTCTAATTGACATTTTGAAGATGAAGGACTTTAAGTGGACGAAAGCTGCTGATGTTGCCTTCAAAGAGTTAAAAACCAACATGCAGCAACTCATCACTCTTGCACTTCCAAACTTCACAAAGCCCTTTGATGTTACAACCGATGCGTCCGGAATGGCTATTGGAGCGGTTCTATCACAAGAAAACAAACCAATTTCCTTCTTCAGTATGCCAAACCATTGAAGGTCAGTCCACCTATACCAAAGAGTTCTACGCCATCACGGAAGCCGTTAAGAAATGGCGTCAATATCTATTGGGTCGTCGGTTTCGCATATACACGGACCATCATAGCCTGAAACATATCCTCACACAAACAATTCAAACACCAGAACAACAGAAGTGGGTCACCAAACTTTTGGGGTATGACTTCGAAGTCCTTTACAAACCGGGCCAGGAAAATACCGTGGCTGATGTGCTTAGCCGGGTCGATATTCCTTCCATGCTCGCTATCTCCTACCCTACTGCAACATGGCTCGACGACATCCGCACATACTTTGCCACCAACCCAAAAGGCCAGGAATTTGCAGCTAGTATCACAGCCGACCCGACTGTCTTTCCAAACCATGTCTTTCGGGATGGGTTAGTTTTCATTACGGGGAAATTGTTTATTCCACCGATCTTCAAGATTCGCGACCAACTCCTTACAGAATTTCATTCTTCATTTATCGGTGGTCACTCGGGCATCAACGCAATGGTTAAAAGGCTCTCAAGTACCTTCACATGTGTTGATCCCAGTTGAGCAGTTGATCTAGAATTATTATCTTAGATAAACCAAGACAATAATTTATAGAAGCTGACTTGTATATAACCTTAATCACTATGCGGAATATAGTAATTAACTTAAGAAGAACACGAACACAAGTAATTCACACCTTAAACACTTCAATATAATTAATACGAGCACTTTGAATAGTGCTAGGGTTTTATAAACATTGCTTTCAAAATGCAACAATCCCAGTTTTGCCAGCATATTTGTAGCAATTGCAAACGGACCAAAACTGTTAATCTCTCTCATGAATGGCACAATGTTTAACATATTTGTAATAACATATTAGGAGCGACCTTTCTTTCCCTTAGTTACGACTGGAAATTTTATACGCCAACATGACCAGTCGCCTAGCCCACAACATCGCAACCAAATCCAAACAAGGCCCGTCAGAGGAGAGTCAAGAACCTATGGATCAGGGATTGATTCCAAGGTGCAGTTCCCACGTTTCATTAGTTGCATTGTGTACTTTTTATGTAGAGAAGTCCCTGCATTTTAGGAATGATGAGTACATGATAGATTAGTGGCATGGAATAAGGAAATGTGGTGATGAACCCACATCCAGCATGTTTNAGAAGTCAAGAAACCTATGAGATACAGGGATTGATTCACAAGGCTGCATGTTCCCACGTTTCATTACTGCATTGTGTTACTTTTATTAAGTAGAAGAAGTCTCCTGCATTTTAGGAATGATAGTACATGATTAGATTAGTGGCATGAAATAAGGAACATGGGTGATGAACCCACATTCCCAGCATGTTTAAATTCGAAGTTGTTTTTGCATTTGGAATATACAGAAAATTGCTTCAAATTGTCTCCTACTTCTTCCCTTCCTCTCCTAATCTCATAGTGGTACCAGCATTTGGTGCTTTCATTCTCAACTCACCTGCCGCCATGCCACCCCGCCGGGATACCACCGGTGATGATAAACCACCACCACTCACCGATCTCCTCACCAAACTCATTACAGCAACCAACACCGCAGCTGACCGCAACACAACCCAACTTACCGCCTTAATTGACGCCACCAGATCCTTAACCACCAAAATCGATGCCCAAACAACAACAACCGCAAACTTAGTTACCCACATAACCAACCTTTCGGACACCCTAACCAAAGAACCCAGCAAGACTCCACACATAAACTTACTGAAACACAAAGAATCCCCTTCCTCGTCATACTCGAACAACCCAAGACCACCAAAAATTCTGCTTCCATCATTCGATGGAACGAACCCCCTCGGTTGGATTTTCCAGGCAGAAAGCTACTTTTCGTATTACCAGATTCCACCGGAGGAACGAATTGCACTAACCGCATTCTACGTTACCAGCGATGCTCTCGCTTGGTACCAACACTTAGACAGCAACCATCTCCTTGGATCCTGGGGCGCATTTAAACGACAGCTTGAAACCCGTTTCGGTCCTTCCTCATACGAAAACCACGAAGCAGCCCTCCTGAAATTACACCAAACCACGACGGTTAGCGCGTATCAAACGAAATTCGAACAACTGAGTAACCGAGTCACCGGCTTATCGCCACAAACCCTAAAGAATTGCTTTATCTCAGGCCTAAAACCCGAGATCCAATCCGAACTAGCCATCCATAAACCCACAACATTGCACGACGCATGTGGCTTGGCCCAACTCGTGGAAGACAAAATAACCCACCAACCTAAACCTAAAAGTCCATAGTTTCCCAAACTATTACCCACCAATCCCACGTCAACCCCACCCACCAGTACACCTCCATCAGCCTCCACTCACAAACCCTATTCCACACCAGCACCAACCCCACTTCACACCCCACCAAAACCATTACCATTTACAAAACTCTCACCCGAAGCCCTACAACAACGCCGGAAAGAAGGCCTTTGCTTTCGTTGCCCAGAAAAATTTGTCCCTGGACACAAGTGTTCCCCACCCCAATTCCTCATCATCGTGGATAACGACGAACACCAACCCCTACCGGATCAAAACGACCCTGTTCCACAGGAAGAAACACCAACACCACAGTTGTGGTCCTTATCCGCAGCCGCATATTTTGGTATGTCATCCTCCCAAACCTTACGGATCACGGGCTTCATCAACACATACCCAGTCACGGTGCTAATCGATTGTGGCAGCACCCATAATATTGTGCAACCACGCATAGCGAAACACTTAAATCTCCCTACCAAACCGCTAGAACCGTTTCGAGTTATGGTTGGCAACGGCCAATTTATCCATTGCTCAGATTATTGCTCAGATGTCACCCTCCAACTCCAGAAAACCAAACTTACAACTCCTTTTTTGTGCTTCTAATAGAAGGTGCGGATGTTGTCTTGGGTATCTCGTGGTTGGGTGCACTCGGCACCATCACGGCGGATTTTTCGGTACCACAAATTTCATTCATTCAGGATGGCAACCAATGTACGTTACGAGGTGAACCCCGCAACCAACAAGTCTCCTTAAGCTCGTTATCCGCTATGCTCAAACATGACGTCGTTGCATCAATCCATACCCTCACTATGGAACCAAAACCACCCATAATCGAACCAACCGACACTATTGTTGACCCCAACATTACATCACTATTAGACCTATTCCAAACCGTTTTCGACGCTCCACACACTCTTCCACCAGCCAGGCACCACGACATCTCCTTACTCACCACTGATCACGTCAATGTTAGACCATACCGCTACCCCCACTTTCAAAAACAGATTATGACGCAACTCATCACCGAAATGCTACAGGATGGTATCATTCGACCCAGCCAAAGCCCTTTTTCCTCCCCTGTTTTGCTAGTCAAAAAGAAAGATGGTTCTTGGCGTTTTTGCGTGGACTACCGTGCCTTGAAAACGGTAACGGTCAAAGATAGATTTCCAATCCCAACAATCGACGAACTCCTGGATGAATTACACGGTGCAACAATATTCTCCAAGATCAATTTGCGCTCCGGATATCATCAAATTCGCGTAGCTCAAACCGATGTCCACAAGACCGCATTTCGCACAACGGATGACCATTATGAGTTCCTAGTGATGCCGTTCGGTCTCACGAACGCACCCTCCACATTTTAGTCCGCCATGAATGATCTATTTCGCCCTGTGCTTCGCCACTTTGTGCTCGTTTTTTTTATGATATACTGATATACAACAGTACCCGCGAAGAACATTATACGCACCTCCGTTATGTACTTCACAAGCTACAAGCACATCAATTTCATGCAAAGGCTTCTAAATGTGTTTTTGGGGTAACGGATATCTCGTTTCTAGGTCATCGAATTTCGGGTCAAGGAGTATCACCAGAAGCCGAAAAGATAGCAGCCATCCAACAATGGCCGCAACCATCTTCCTTTACCACTATACGGGCATTCTTGGGTCTTACCGGGTACTACCGCAGGTTTGTTCAACATTATGCACAAATAGCAGCTCCTCTAATTGACATTTTGAAGATGAAGGACTTTAAGTGGACGAAAGCTGCTGATGTTGCCTTCAAAGAGTTAAAAACCAACATGCATCAACTCATCACTCTTGCACTTCCAAACTTCACAAAGCCCTTTGATGTTACAACCGATGCGTCCGGAATGGCTATTGGAGCGGTTCGATCACAAGAAAACAAACCAATTGCCTTCTTCAGCAAAAAGCTATGCCAAACCATGCAAGGTCAGTCCACCTATACCAAAGAGTTCTACGCCATCACGGAGGCCATTAAGAAATGGCGTCAATATCTATTGGGTCGTCGGTTTCGCATATACACGGACCACCATAGCCTGAAACATATTGATAAAGTCGTTTTAGTACATTTTAAATTTAAAAAGTTTTCCCGTTAGATAAAATAGTCACTTGAAAACAAATGAAAATTCTATCTTCCGAGGTCGTTTTCCCAACGAGATTTGAATTGAGATTTACGTTGTGTTTTTAGTTAATGCTTTGAATATCAAATATCAAACATAAGAAAACTACTAGCTAAACATGTCAATTAAGCTAACCAAAACAATTAATCCAACAAACACAAACATATTGATAAACTAATTAACTAAAAGTGAAAAGGATGAGAAAACAGAACCCGATATAAGAGATGAGACGAAATTAACCACCCGATCTTATAAACTAAACAAACCATAAATTTTAATTCTTTAAAAGCTTTAACAAGACCAAATAGTTAATAAAGCTTGTGACTTTATTAACTAATTAGCTTATTAAGACTAAAAAGTAATAAACTTTATTGATAAGCTAGCTTATAAGACCCTTAAGCTCCGGCCTTAGCAGTAGAAATGATGAGAAACAAAGAAAAATCAAAACTTTATTAGGAATAAGCAATAATAATGACCAAATAAGCTATGGAAGAGCTTATTGGTTGATAAAGCTACAAACTTTATTATTAAAAAACCTAATAAAAACCTAAAAGATTGAAACTTTATGATAAAAACTTAATAGATCTAAGAAATTAAGCTATTTTTGAAATGAAAACTACTAAAGTTAAAAACTTTTTATGAAATAATTGCTAAAAATATGTAGATCTATTATAACAAACTAAAGTGTAGCATTTAATAGACGAAAAACTAATAAAAATCAAATCTTTTTGGTTTTTATAAAGTGATTTGTAAAACACATAGTAGATCTAGATTTATAAAACATTTTAAAGAAAAAGTAGTAAAAGAGAGTTTAAGTAGTAAGAAGGTGCTTATTGAATAAGATAGATCTAAGTAAGAAAAATAAAAGAGAAGTAAAAGAGTAGAAGTAGGAAAAGAAATTAATCTTCAAATCTTCAAAATAAAACTTCATCTTCATCAATATTAAATCTAAAAAATTGATTACACACAATAAATAAGCAAATCTATTACAATTATTAAGCTAATTTACTACAATTAATCTAGATCTACTCATACTACTATGTGTAAAATACACCTACTCCTACACTAATTATTTCCTACTCCTAATGCCTTCCATGTGTGTGTGTCTCGGTATATATAAGCTGATGGAGGGATCTTTTGTTGTCCATATTGCGTCCACATTCATAATCATTTTTGTCCACTCATTTTGCTTGCACCAGATCATCATCATCTTGTCATTATTGCCACGTGGCACGCTCTGATTGGTCCAAACCACTGATAATCTGCCACCTGGTACTGATGAGTCAGCGCTGCCACCTCATACAACTGCGTCACAGGTGCCACGCGTCACCCTGCCATTGGCCCTCGCCACTGCTACTCTGCCACCTCGTACTGACGTGTCAGTCCACTATTGCGGCGCCGTACCTCGTACCTGCATTAATTACATCGTACCAATCATTAGCTAAGTGGCGCCGCCACCACGTGGCAGCCTCCCATTGGTCAGCCGCCATATGACGTCAGCAAGTGGGACCCACAAGCTGTTATAACTCAGGTGGGGCCCACTGCCACGTGTCATGATGCTACTGGTCCATGTGGCGACACGTGGCATGCCACGTGTAGGGTCGGGTCAGAATCGGGTCTGGGCCGGGTCAGATACGGGTCGGTAACCGGGTCGGGTCTGGATACGGGTCGGGTCGGGTCTGCCACGTAGATCAATGAGGTGGTGCCACGTGGCACGAAGTATTAATCTCCGTTTTTGCCTCAGCTGGGAGTCGAACCTGAGACCTCCCGTTTAGGAGTGAAGCATGCTTACCACTACGCCAAGCATAGCTTCAATGTAATATATGCAGAATTTTATTTTTATAGTATAATTAGTCCAGTTCATATAGTAGCCATTTTGACCTGTCATTTTAATGAGTTCTGGACCGGTTCAAAAATATATGAAAGTACCTCCGGACTAGATTTTTCGTGCTCTTTCCAATGGTGTGCTCGGGGAATATTTTTGACTTCGTCTGAACCTCGTAAAACGCGTAAAAATCGTCGAAACTCATCCGAAAATCACCGTTTTTGCTTTGTTTTCAAACCCTTTGTACCTGCAAGACATAATAACGCATTCCAAACATACTTTCTATATAATTTAATGTATTTCATGGTTATTAGTCTGTTTTAGTGCATTTTTGAGTATAAAAATGATGTATGTTGAATCTATATAACCTTGATAGATCTTGTAGCTCTCGTTGATCGTTAGCAGTGTCTATGTAATCACAAACACTCTAATAGAGAATCTCCAAAGCTTGTACTCTAATGCGGAAAACAAATACAAGCATAAACAATTAATACTAAGAACACTTAATCCTCTATGGATTATATCTTAAAAACTTATAAACTTGTTCGTTCCATCAAACATAAACTTGTGTTCCTTTTATAGAGAAGGAACTCTAACCTAAACCGTTTCTCAAGAAACGTATAATCTATAAACTTTAAATGATATGCATTATCTTTTCCTAATATAACTCATGCATATCCTAACTACATTACATAATACGCGGTTTAACTATATCCGCAGAAACTAAATATGCTGAAACTATGTCTTCAGCAGTATCACATCTTTAGCAGAATCTGTGTCTTCAGCAGATTCCTTCAGCAGTAACCATCAGTAGAATTCTCACTTAGCAGAATTCCCAACAATCCTCCCCTAATCTTGAATTTGACCTGGGTTAAGTTCAAGATTTCTTGATAGATCTTTAAACACACCACGCTAGAGGATTGTCTTCAAACATCAGCAGCAAAGAATCAAAAAGAAAACATCTCTATGATGAATAAGCTGGAAACACATGATCTTTGCAGCAACATAGGACAACTGATACATCAAAACAAATTAGTTTCATACTATTCTCATCACATCCAGATGTATGAACATCTGTGAGAGGTGAATCACTGAAAATAATGGATTTGATGTCTCTTTACCAATAGCCATTACTACTGGAGTAGCCAAATGTTTAAGTTTGAAAACTATGGTACACTGATAACCATATGATTTTTAGTAAATCATCAACTATAAACGGATTTGAGATGTCTTTACCTGTAGCCGTTTGCTCAGGACTAGCCAATTCTTAAAGGAGATATCCTTGGTGAATTGATAACCAATATGGATTTCCACAGCCTTTACCATAAGCCATATACTCATGGGCTAGTCAATTCTTAGAATATTCAGAGAATAAGATCCATGGTGAATTGATGACCATTTCAACTCTCAGCAATTAAGCATGGGTGAGTTGAGTACCCTATGATTTTTGGCAAATCATTACAGCCATCAACAGATTTGATTAGTCTTTACCAAAGCTGTACCCTTTGGACTAGCCAACTCTTTAATGGACACAAGTCACATCTGGTGAGTTGATAACCATCAACAGAGTTACTATACAACAAATCTGCAATTAGTACATTTTTTTTTACTAAAATAAAAGAATAAACAAAATATACAACAATTACCCCAAAGAAGCATCAATGGTAACCCCATGCTGTGCTTTCATACCCATTTTGAACTGAATACTACTCCTGATAGCTGTAATCAATTGCTCAGCATGAGTCATGTCATTGCCACACACATCATAAGGAACTAGCAGCTTCATCTCCAACATTTGATTCAGAATCCTTAAAGAGATGGGATAGGTAATCTCAGCACACATGTAGAGAACCTTGCCAGCATCAGTAGACAATACATGAACATTGGGTAGAGGATAAAACTTCCAATTAGAAACCTCCCATCTTGACTGTCCCATCCAAACATCAAAACCTCTACTAAGATGAAAATTGGAATCAAACAACACAGTCAAATCACCCTTCAAATACAAACCACTCCCAGTAGGTTGTTTGTTCTTATAATAAGAGGTAACCCAAGAATACAACTTCAGCAGATCCTCTCTGTCCACAAAAGTTAAAATTTCACTTAGAAAAGAGAAATATTTAACTGACCCATCTGCTCTGTGTATAACATTAATATCCTGATCCTTGTATTGAACAGGATGAACCTCCCAACTAACCAAAGGAACATGAGGAATAGGATCTTCACCATCATCTTCCTCAACCTCAATATATTCTGAAGCATCTAAGGGAGTAACCAAACTAGTAGGAGGCCTCTTTCTACCTTGAGTCTTCCTTCTGATGGCAGTAGAAGATGCATCAGTAGTATCAGGCTCAGGTTTAACTGGAGTTGAGGCAGGTACTGAAGAAGCAGCAGGAACATCTGTAGATGCTTCAGTAGGAAAATCTTTTTGTGCTTCAGCAGGAACAGAGTGTTCAGTAGTATCTGGAACTGCTGAGGATGTCCGTACAAGATCTGGAACTGCTGAAGGTGTGTCAGCAGGAACAGATACTGAAGGAGCAGCATCCATAGGCACACCAGTTGTAACTCTAGCCTCTGCAGCCCTAGCAAAATCAGCTTTATCAGCTTCCAGCATCTTCTTAATAGCTTCCTCACTTAATTGATCTTCCAACATTTGCTTCTTAGTTCTTTAGGTCCATGACGTCTTGTCTTCAATACCGATGTCACCTTAGTAACAATCAGTAGCATATGAATTGTCCCCGGTGTCTGACCTATGGTTGAACATATGGAGGGCTCATTTCTTTTCACCCTTTCTCATTTCATATCTTTTTAATTCTTCAACCCCTTCTTTCCCTTTCATTCTTTACTCCTTCTTTTAATCATACCTAAGGACTTCTAATTCTATCTATTGGAATTGTCCTTGGGTAGATCCCTCCGGCTCTGGCGGATCATAGGACGGTTTTTCCTAACCTTAGTCACCTTATATCACCATGACTATCCTATTGTTTCCATAAACCTTTTTCTTGAAAATCTCTCAAAGTGTTTATGATAATAAAACACATTTTGTATAACACATTGAGAGTTTTGCAATTTTTTGAAATACTCCCCCTTCACATGTGCTCATGAGTTATTAAGATAAATTTCCACATGTTGGGTAGAGTTGGCACTTTTGAATTGATCCACTCTTAATAGACATATACCCGAGGGACACGTTTACGTTGTTTAGTTAAAGGGATCCATTATCAGCTTTTAGGTGACAACTAGCCCTAATAACTAACTTGATGTTGTTAACATTCCTAAAAAGGAAGTTAGACCCGTCATGGTAAACATCTAATTAAGAGTTTCTCGAATCGGTACTTTTCTACTTGGATAAATCCTTTCGAATACTAACATTTTGTTTCGTCAATTCGAGAGTCAATTCTGAGTCTAGTATAAGATTTTTATGTCTTTACTTACGAGCTCGAGATTCTGCCACAACTTTTGAACATTTTTGATCACATTTAATCACGTCTTCTCCCCCTCAAAAATAGCATACCGTGATATTTTTGCTATCAATTGATTAAATACAAAGCATTTGGAGAGATAGACGGACTTTTTCGCATGAAATTGGAACATTTTCTTTTTGATTTTTATACTCCCCCTCAAAGAAAGCATATTGTTTAAACATAAAGTTTAAAATCAATTTTAATGTATTTAGAGGGAGTTTTTTCTTTGAAATACGAGTTATGTACAGAAATGTACACAAGTCATTTTGTGAAAACGAGTTTTTGCTAGAAATCTTTTCGTTTGTTTATACTCGAACTTTTTGAAAAGAGTTTCGGTTTTGAACGTTCGAGTCCTGATCTGAAATAATCAGAAGTCATCATTTAAGCTCGGGTTTCGTACTGAAGTATACGAAAGCCATTGTGAAGAAAAATTTGAGAAACGACATGTTTTAGAAAACATTTTAAATGAACTCCCGCTCAAGCATATGTACATATCCGTGCTATTTTTGAATGGCATTTCTAGAAACGTACATAATATCGATTATACGAGAGACATGTCGTGAGAAGAATATTTTTGGATTTTTGAATTTTATATTGTTTTTGTGTTTTTTGAAAATTTTCTATTTTTTATGTTGTTTTTGTTGGTTTTTCAAATTTTGTATTTTGTTTTTCAAAAATATTTACAAAGAAGAATTGAA
>LBNU01003906.1:85748-117688 GCA_014162995.1 Artemisia annua | reverse complement strand
TGTTTGTCCCAAAACCAAAAAAATACAAAAATATAAGTAGATTAGAAGTAGATAACTTGGGTTAGTTGATTAGCAACTAATTCCGCCCTTTCCTCCAAAACCAGAGATTTTATTGCTTTCATAAAACATAAAAATACAAAAAGAATCTTCCTCCACCCTTAGACCTAGATTAGAGTAGCCTTTAGCCTAACGAACACTATTCCCTGCGAGAGAACGATCAATCACCCGGTACTTGCCACTACACTATACTACATCGGTCAGGTACACTGCCTGGTGGGGATTGCAAGCTTCTCGAGATCCCTCGAGAGGTAAAACGTAGTGCGTGTTGCAATCCACGCGCATCAATTTACTAACTAGATACTTAGTGCATTTTGTTAAGCATTGAATGCTTTCAGTGCGTCTTGGGCTCCTTGAGTGAATTCTTAATTGATGGATGAGTATTCAGTGAATGATTCATCAGTGAGTATGTTTTGTAACATGTTACTCACTGAGGGTTGAGGGTTGTTCAGGGACCTTAGAGAGATTGTTCAATATGTTTGGATGACATTTACTCAGTGACCTGATTGTCAATGTCCAACATGCCCAATTCTGCTTTCAGTCTTGTGAAAGTGGGCTCATCTAGGGGTTTTGTGAACATATCAGCTAGCTGATACTCAGTGGGGATGAAGTGTAATTCAATCTCTCCATTCATGATGTGGTCCCTGATGAAGTGATATCTGATATCAATGTGTTTGGTTCTTTGATGAAAAACAGGGTTGTTGGAGATGGCAATTGCACTGGTGTTATCACAAAAGATATGAACACTTTTGTAATGGATGCCATAGTCACTGAGTTGACTTTTCATCCATAGTACATTCGCACAGCACCCTGCAGCAGCTACATACTCAGCTTCAGCTGAGGACATGGCAACTGATTGTTGCTTCTTTGTTCTCCAACATACAAGTTTTCCTCCAAGAAATTGGCAGGACCCTGAGGTACTCTTTCTATCCATGTTGCAGCCTACATAGTCTGAGTCAGTGTATCCCTTAAGATCAAATCCTGAGCACTTAGGATAATACAAACCAAGGTTTGGAATTCCTTTTAGATATCTCAGGATCCTTTTTACAGCAGTAAGGTATGATTCTTTTGGGTCTGACTGATATCTTGCACATAGACAGACTGCAAACTGAATATCAGGCCTTGTGGCAAGGAGATACATTAGTGATCATATCATTCCTCTGAACAGGGTTTGATTCACTGGTTTACCAGCAAGATCAGGACCTAGGTTGTTTGGAGGAACCATTGGGGTTTTTACTGAAGCACAGTCACTGAGTTCATACTTTTTCAGTGTGCTCTTGATGTACTTCTCTTGACTAATAGAGGTTCCTTTATCAGTCTGTTTGATCTGTAGTCCAAAAAAGTATGTGAGTTCTCCCATCATGCTCATTTCAAATTGCTTTGTCATCAGTTTTTCAAACTGTTTAAAAAGTTTGTAACTTGTTGAGCCAAATATGATGTCATCAACATACACTTGGACTAGGATCACATCTTCTTTTTTCCTATAGATAAACAAGGGGTTGTCTATCCTTCCTTTGACAAATTTGTTTTAGATAAGAAAGGCTGAGAGTGTTTCATACCATGCCTTGGGAGCTTGTTTCAGTCCATAAAGGGCTTTGTCAAGCTTGCAGACATGGTCAGGGAACTCATTGCTTTCAAATCCAGGGGGTTGTTGAACATAAACTTCCTCTTTAAGTTTACCATTAAGGAATGCACTTTTGACATTCATTTGGTAGATTTTGAAGTTCATGTATGTTGCATAGGCAAGGAATATCCTGATGGCTTCCATTCTAGCAACAGGTGCAAAGGTTTCTTCATAATTAATCCCTTCTTGTTGATTATATCCTTTGGCAACAAGCCTGGCCTTGTTCTTAATGACAATGCCATTTTCATCAGTCTTGTTCTTGAATACCCACTTCATGCGAATGACACAAACACCCTGAGGGCATTCAACTAAGGTCATGACTTCATTTCTATCAAACTGTTCAAGTTCATCACGCATGACCTGAACCCAACTTGGATGTTTCATGGCTTCTTTGACACTCTTGGGTTCAATGGTGGATAGGAAGTCAACAAATAGGAATTCATTGGCTGAGGCAGCAGTGAGTTTGGCTGCCATACTTCTAGTAAGCATTCCCTCAACTGGTTCTCCAATGATGTTAACAAGCTTAATATGTTGGTGTCTTGACCATCTTTCTTGAGGTCTAGGATATAAGTTTGAGCTTGTTGATGCCTGATTTGGAGGTGGAGTGGGTTCAAGAATTGTTACTTGAGGTTCCTCAAGGATTTGGTTTTCAGTGAGTTCAATTTGAATATTGTTTTCAACAGGTTCCTGAACATCTGGTTCAGTATGAATTATCTCATTTGGAACTTGTTGAGCTTCAACAAACTCACTGATGGTTGGTTAAGGNAAATATCCAAGTAATCATATTTGTCTCATACTTGAATTTAACAGTAAAACATTTGCATAAGTTTTCTAAATCATCTGTAGTTAATTGATACATAAGAGCAACCTCAGTCCCTGTGGAATGACCTGGTCTTACCAAAACTCTTTACTATTAACGAGGGTTATACTTTTACCCGTGTGTTTTGAGTATTAAGGAATCAGTAAAATTAGTCTGATAAATTTAAAGCTTTCGAAACACATCAAGACTGAAGATCCAAAGACTTGAGCATGCTGACCAATTCAGGAAAGCTTGCTGATTGCTGGATGAAGGTCTCAGAAGCCTAAAGGAGCTTCTTGGTGAGCTCAGGTTCTTCTCTGAATGACTCCTGAATAGTGGCAACCCCCTTGGTGAGTTTGTTGAGAGATTCAACAAATTTGTTCATGTGTGAGACCAGGGTTTTCATAGAGAAGTCAATGGATGAGTTTGCATAGGCAAGGAATATCCTGATGGCTTCCATTCTAGCAACAGGGGCAAAGGTTTCTTCATAATTAATCCCTTCTTGTTGATTATATCCTTTGGCAACAAGCCTGGCCTTGTTGTTAATGACAATGCCATTTTCATCAGTCTTGTTCTTGAATACCCACTTCATGCGAATGACACAAACACCCTGAGGGCATTCAACTAAGGTCATGACTTCATTTCTATCAAACTGTTCAAGTTCATCACGCATGGCCTGAACCCAACTTGGATGTTTCATGGCTTCTTTGATACTCTTGGGTTCAATGGTGGATAGGAAGTCAACAAATAGGCATTCATTGGCTGAGGCAGCAGTGAGTTTGGCTGCCATACTTCTAGTAAGAATTCCCTCAACTGGTTCTCCAATGATGTTAACAAGCTTAATGTTGGTGTCTTGACCATCTTTCTTGAGGTCTAGGATATGAGTTTGAGCTTGTTGATGCCTGATTTGGAGGTGGAGTGGGTTCAAGAATTGTTACTTGAGGTTCCTCAAGGATTTGGTTTTCAGTGAGTTCAATTTGAATATTGTTTTCAACAGGTTCCTGAACATCTGGTTCAGTATGAATTATCTCATTTGGAACTTGTTGAGCTTCAACAAACTCACTGATGGTTGGTTGAGGAAGATTGTGAGGCATGATGTAATATGAGAAGTCAGCATCAACCTGATATTGTGTGGAAGAATTGCTCTCAGTGAGATATTCATCTGGAGGGTATCTAGAGGAATCATCAATCCCTATTTCTTCCACTGAGGTGTTTGAGAATTTGATGGCTTCAGTGCTTTCATCAAAGGTGATGTAATAAGTTTCCTCAGTTTGTTGTCTCCTTGTGTTGAACACCCTGAAGGCTTTGGAGACAAGTGAGTAACCCAAGAAATATCCATCATCAGCCTTAGCATCAAATTTTCCTAGGTGATTCTTGTGATTATGAATAAACACTGGACACCCAAACACATGAACGTAGCTGATGTCAGGGATTCTTCCCTTGAACACTTCATATGCTGTCTTGTTGTGTCTTTTGACAATGATAGACATGTTTTGAGTGTAGCATGCTGTTTTGACAGCCTCAGTACAAAAATGTTTTGAGAGGACTGAGCCATTCAGCATAGTTGTAGCTGCCTCAATGAGTGTTCTATTCTTCCTTTCAGCCACTCCATTTTGTTCAGGGGTGTAAGGAGAAGAGAAGTTTTGAGAAATTCCTTTCTCATCACATAAACACTCAAGGTCTTGGTTTTTGAATTCAGTCCCATTGTCAGTTCTTATTTGTTTGACTTTAGTGTCGTTTTGATTTTCAATGTTCCTGACAAAGGACATGATAGTCTCAGCTGCCTGACTCTTTTTGGTCAGGAAGTAAGCCCAAGTGTATCTTGAGTATTTATCCACTATGACCAGAGTGTACTTCTCATGGTGAATTGACATTCGACTGACAGGTCCAAAGAGATCCATGTGAAGAAGGTGAAGGCAGCTTTTGATTGAAAAGTTTTGTTTTGTTTTGAAGGAGGCCCTGTGGTGTTTTCCTTTTCACATGCAGAACAAGGCTTGTCTTTGGAAAACACACCAGGGAGGGCAAGCCAAGAACTTTGTTCTGTTTGGCAAGGTTGTTGTTGTGTTTGAAGTTGAGATGTGACAATCTTTTGTGCCAAAGCCAGTTGATTGCTTCACTTGCCTTAGTGAAGAGACAAGTCCCATTCTAAGTGAGAGTTGACATGTCAAGGATATAAACATCATCTCTCCTTGGGGCAATCAACACAACTTCTTTGTTAGCATAAGCAATTCTTGTAAAAACTATACCATTACAGTTGACTGAACTATGTATTCTGAACTATGTATTTTGCATTACATAGTTGACTGACACTGATTAGATTGTACTTGAGACCATTAACATAAGCTATTCTTGTAAAAACTATACCATTACAGTTCATTGAACCATAACCTTCAGTAGGAGCTGATGAGTTATCACCAAATACTACCTTAGGTCCTGGTTCTTCAGCGTATTTGTTCAGATACTGTTTCACACCAGTCATACTCTTTGAGCATCCACTGTCTAGATGCCAAACAGGGTCCCTGGCATATTTCTGCACAAATATTAAACTAGGTTAGTTTTTTAGGTTGACCCATTTCCTGGAGGACTTGGGTCGAATAGACTTTTTGAATTTGTTAATGGACTCATGGTTTAAGGTGGAGTGAACAGTGCTTCCACACTTATTGCATTTGGTGCTTGAAGAGGACTCAGTTGACTGAGTGGTGTTAGTAGTCAGTCCTCTTCGAGCCTGAATGACATTATCATGTCCTGATGCATCATGGGAAGGGTCTCCACAAATATCACAACAAGGATACATAAGACAATCAACAGGGTGATGGTCATTAAATCTACAATGAGTACAGGGTTTGAAAGGCTTAGCCTTTTGTTTCAGTGTTTGCTTTGATGCTGAAGCATACTTGTGAGCCTGAGCTTTGTAGTCTGCTTGAGCCTTAAAAGAGGTGATGTAGGATAGGTGATCAGAGGTTCTGTTATCTTCTTGTTTGCATACCATGCAGTATAAGATTCTATAGCAATCATCAGTGACATGATTTGTGTAATTGCATAGTTCACACCTCTTCAGGGGCTTGTTTGTGGATCTTGGTTTGGTTGTGCTTGAGGAAGCTGAGGTTGGTTCCTTATCTTTTGATGAGGGTTTTCCAGTTGATTCCAACTTTTCACTCAGCTTCCTGACAAGTTCAGCTAACTGATCATATTTTGAATCAGTGCTGTCAGGTTTAACGTCAGTAGAGGTGGAAGGTGTAAAAGCTTCAGTGGAAGCTGGTATTGCCTTGTTTTGTTCAGAGTTGGGCCTTTTCAGGATCATTGTGCCTAGTCCTACCTTCTCCTTGGGAGAATGTTGAGAGTAGACAAGAGGTCCTATGTCAGAACAGGGTTCAGCTCCCTGAAGTACTTTTAATGGTGGAAGTGGAGTTTAGGACTTAGTTGGAGATTGAGTGACAGACTCAGTACTACCGGGTTCGTCAGTGACTCCAAGCATTTCTTTGATGGCCTGGCTTTCAGGCACCAAGATTCTCCCTGTGTTGAAGTTTGGCATTTTGCCATCAGGACTGAGTCTTTCAATCCATTCAGTTGGTTTAGGATGCATTTCTTTTTCAAAAATGGTACCAGCTGGCCTGAAGGTCCTTTCATTAAGAGTCTCACTGGAAGATTCAGTGAGCTGATCCTCTCCTAGTATTCTCTTTTTAGTACTAGGAGTGAGACTGACAGTTTCATAGACCCTTGGGTTTTTTTCTTGGTCCAGCTTTCAATGACCTCCTTTTCTTTCTTAAGTTCTTCTTGAAGAGCATGGTTTTGTTTTACCAATTCAGTATTCTGAATTTGAAGTGTAACATTTTCAAGTTTAGCTTGTTTAAGCACAAGAAGTTCATCTCTACACTTATTTAATTCAAAGGTGAGTTTGTTATATTTTGAAAACAAGTTTAACCTTTGCTCTTCAATATACTTAAGATCAACATTAATGTAATTAAGGTAAGACTGCCAATCACTACTATCATCCATAGGAAGTAAGATGTTTACCTTTCTCATTGTGATGTTGACCCATTCACCATTTTTGGCATGACTTTTGCCCACTGCCAATTTGTTGTCATCTGAGAGTGCCATCAATGCACTGACATGAACTTCTTAATCTTCTGAGGATATAGATTCCTCATCCCAGTCAAAGGTTTCAGCAACCAGCCCTTTGTTTTTAGCCTGAGTTGGTTTAGGAGCCTGAGGTGACTGAGGAATTGAGGAGGCTGCCTCAAGAAGTGCAAGAATGGCTTTTGCTTTCCTATACTTGGTTTCAAAATCTTTTTGAGAACTATTCTCAGTCATTGTTTGAAAGTATTGAGGAGACTGAAGCATTTTTTGTTGAAATTTAGTTCCTGAGGAGTTGTTTCCTGAAAACTGGTATGAGGGTTCTGAGGTTGTTTTTGAGAAACAGTCTTTTGCAAAGTGACCCTTTTTGCCACATTTGAAACACTCAGTATTTTCATTTGCTTTAGCTTTTGAAAAAGTTTTGTTTCTACTGATAAAACGTTTTGAGTTTACAAGGAGTGCCCTTTCTTGAAATTCAAGTTGTAAATCATTTAGGTACTCCTCACTGCTCCTCTCATTAGCCTCATCATCAGATTTTTCTTGGAAATCCTGCACAATGCCATTAGAATTGAAAGCAGTAGATATGGGTGAACTGTTAAGGGTCTTTTTGATGTCTTGAGCCTTAGGATATATCCTAGAGATTAGGTTATCCTCATAGAGAAATTTACCATAAATCTCAGGAAGCTCAAGATTTTGAAGGTGGTTGGCATTTCTTAGACCCTGAGAGAAGTTTAACCACTTCTCAGGGAGACAGTTGACAAAGCCAACATTGATTTCATGCTTAGACAGGGTGACACCATTAGTGGTTAGTTCATTTAGAAGGGTTTTGTAATGGGTATAGGTCTCTGAGAGACTTTCAGAGTCTTTTGCCCTGAAAGTGTTGTACTCAAGTTTTAGGTCCATGATCCTGTTTTCCTTGGTATTTGAGGGACCTTCATAGCTATGAACCAAGTCAGTCCAAGTCTGCTTTGCAGTTGGACAATTGATGACTCATTCCATTATATCGTCAGGGAGACAACATATAATGATGCTTTTCAGGCGTTGGTCTTGATTGACCACCCTTCTCTCATCAGGGGTCCACTGAGCTTCAGGTTTGACTAAACCAATAGCTATTTTAGGGACATATGGACCTTCATTAATCAGTGTAATGTAATAAGGTTCCATCCCAGTTAAGTAGCAAAGCATGCCCTTTTTCCACTTGTTGAATTTTCCAACTTCAAGTCGGGGAGCAGTAGCAGTATAGCTTCCTCCCTTTTTATCGACTAGTTGGGGTACATCACTATCAGCCATGGTAGGATCTTGATTTTAAAAAACTTTTGAGCACTCTGTTGTTTTGAAAGTTTTATAAACCAGAGGCTCTGATACCACTTGTTGGTCCCTTTTACTTGGTTAAAGTTAACTACAAAGTTAATCTAACCAACTTCCATGATGTAGCAATGCAATGATTAATAACTAAATGATAATAAATGTAAAGGATAAGAAACAATATTTTTCAACGTTTAACTCTTTATTAGAAATTAATCAAAATTATACCCAAGTGTTTGCGGAATAACACTTGGGATTGAATGACAAGTATGGTGTGTTACTCCTCACTAAACTCAAGCTAAGCTTAAGTGACAATTAAAGGTACATCTAAGCTAATCTTAGGTACGGGGTTGTTCTTTGGAGGAGTAAAAGTGTTTGTGAATGTCTAAGAATTTAGTGCACAAACTTAACTTTTACTCCTCGTTTATGATTCTATTTATTCACAAGTATAATACAACCTTTACCTAAAAGACAATGATGACATAAGTCTACAATGGACAAAATGCATAGGCATTTTGTCTCTGTTACATAAGACTATAAGTAGTAAAAGACAAGGCTGCTTTCCATGCATCAGTGTTGACACACTCTTGGTCTTTTATTCATTTAGGGTAAGTTGACCTTTGCATGATAAGGACCATCCCTTATCCATTCAACTTATCCCGCCTAATCCCGCCTTTACTTCAGTCTTCATGTCTTCAGTCTTTAGTTGTTCAGTGAGGAGCCTTATGGGATTCAGTGAGTTATTGTCATCACTCACTGAATCCATCACCCCCTTCTTTGGCACAGGTATCATTCACTGAGTTCCGCCTCACTGAATGGAGAACCTTTCTTTTAGGTTCGTCCTCAGCATATTGAAGATGACTCACTGAATGACTGTTCATTCAGTGACTTGATTATGTTTAAGGTTGTCAAACACTTAGGTTATTTTATGTTCAAATAATAGTTTAAGGGAGTTTGGGAATTCAGTGACCCAACAATAAATAATTAATAATATTTATAATATAATATCTCTCCACTAACTCTATTATTATATAAATTTCTCAAAGTATATTTAATTAATTATAAACCATAATTAATTAAATACATAATTACCATATTATACTTAATATATATATATATATATATATATATATATATATATATATATATATATATATATATATATATATAGATATATATATTCCTCACGTTTTATAACGACGAGTACAACGTACAGATGTTCCGTCATACGTATTCACACCATGCACTCTCACCCTGAGCCAGCATTGAAAGTCTTTATAGCAAACTATTTTTGAAATGTATGTTACCACACAACAGCAAGAAATACACGAGCACATGGTCACACATAAAACCTCTTTCAAAAGAGTCAAGACATTTAAAATACGAACTTTGTGCTAATACTTACCATACTTACCTAGGTCGCGTATCGGAGCGGTCGCACTATATACTTGTTGGCTAGCAGATTTCTATCGTTTAAGGTGAATTTATAGCCCCATTTTCTTATAAGTACTGTTTTATAAACCTTGGGGTGAGAAACATGCAAAACTGTTTTCATGGACCTAAACTGAACTTGTTTTTACACATTTGTATGCGGAAAGACCTAAGTTTGTTAGAATCACCGTCAATTCCTGCTGGGAAATGCGTATGATATAAATAGATCTATTGGGGGTGACTCCCCCGTTCGGTTCGCCACACATTAGGCCAAAGCGGACGTATACCATGTCGGACTTTGCCGAGTGACTGGGGATTACCACTCGCGGGCACCCATATTTCCTATGCCTTTGGCACACTTTTGTCTAGTTTCGGTTGGACGAGCTTAGTGTTGCATGCGGTATTAGTGTGCGCTTGCTGATTATTTGATATGGTTCATATGTGCTTATTTACTTTAAATCTATGAACTAATCAGCATTAGCAGACTTTTAGCATGTTTTTCAGGTGCTTAAGTATGTGTATGTTGAAGGCAGGGCATGGCATTGGTCATAAGAATCCTAAGTGTTTTTACACACGCGTTACTCTGAAATTTGGAACAGTCATGTAACCGGGCCTTACTTTTATCAAAACTTGAATTTATGTATGACATTTTACTTTTAAAATGTAATGTATTTTAAAACGGATTTTTAAATCTGTTTTCTATATCTTTGTGTTGTGATTCCTATTTCGTAGCACCCAAAACATCTATGCTTCCGCGAATCTATATTTTGGGGGTGTTAAAGATTGGTAATCAGAGCCTAGGTTATAGAGAACTAGGTAAATTAAAAACCTAAGCTATAACCACTTTTATAAAAACGTTCCTTATGACCGCCAGATGCACATGCCTGCTTCGTTTTCCATGATTTGATTGATTTTTGCTTTATATGTTTAAATGCTATGCTTGTATTGAGAGTGTTTACTTAACATATATGACATAAGTATTTTATGTATACTTACACATGCCGCACCATATTTGTCACAGACCATGTCTCGTCAGTTCGATGTTTCGGATCGCACACTGCTTGCTGGACACTCATCTCCTTCCCGACAGCCAGTTCCGTTTGCGGATGACCCGCTTATGGAAGTGATCAGGGCTGCTACTCAGCCTACACACACAGCTCCAGCATCAGTTCCACCATTCTTACCTCGCTTTGCTTCAGCTCATCGCTCATCTCTTGCTCAGCTTTACACCATGACACAGCATGCTCAGGTTGATCCACCTACCAGGCGCCGACACTCCTATAGGAGAGTGCACGGGCGTCGCATGCAGTGCTCATCAGTGTTGACATCACCACACAGGAGCCTGTTATGGCTATACGGATACCTCTACTCCATCATCAGTTTAGTCACCAGTTTCATCTCCAGATCATTCACCACCCCGTCAGAGGTTACGGAGATCTGTGTCATCCTATTCTGATGAGGATGAGGATCCGATGGAGGATCCAGCAGAGGATTCGGTTCAGATTCCGGTTGAGTCAGCACCAGCAGTGACAGCACCTGTGGAGCACACTCCTGTTTATGTGTGCATTGACAGTGACAGGGAGGTACATATGGATGTGGATCAGAGGGTTATGCCACGAGATGGCAAAGGTATTATGGAGTATGTTCAGGGTGTATTTGAGATCGGGCAGAGTTCTAGGGATGCCCAGGTGCAGGATTCGGGGGATACTCAGTGGGTAGACATTGCGTGTGATACTGTTCAGGCTGCTAGTCCAGAGTATACTCCATCATCACCTCCACTCGTGCCACCTCCTTCACCGATACCTTCTCCACTTGCATCACCAGTGGCTTCTCCACTCCCGGCCTCACCAGCTATGGAGGAGGAGCTCACTGTTATTGATGAGGTATTGTTTTAGCTGGCTAACGAAACCCTTTTGCTAGAGGTTCATTCTGATCAGATTGAGAGATTGGAGCAGTCTGACCGCCTTCAGAGTGTGGAGAGGCGAGTTGGGACAGTTGACAGGGCTGATTGTGTCTTGTTTGAGGAGATGTATGCTGATCGCAGGGAGATAGTTGGCCTGCAAGCTAGGTGTGAAGCATTTGAGAGGATTCATGGTAGAGAGCTTGGTGTGTTGAAGGCTCGAGTGAGGGATTTGAGCAGAGGCCAGCACCGGGCACATGGGATGCCAAGCAGAGCCCGTAGTTCTGAGCGGGCTCAGTGGTAGAGGATTGAGACTGCCGAGTACATGATTGGTGCAGTTATGGCAGAGAACCAGGAGCTCAGGCACCGCATGAGTCATTTGGAGGCTGCCATCGGAGGGATGACGGCAGCGTTTGAGCAGTTGCGCGTCGAGCGTGACCGCGCCTAGATTAGTTTCGTAGGATGTTGTACTTTCCACTAAACTGATGAGTCATCAGTTAGTGATGAACTTCTAAACTAGCTTGTAATTTTGTGTACTTCAGATTTGCTATATGAATATAACAAGCTTGGTTTATCTATTCGATTGTTCATTTCCTCTATGGTTGACTTTATTCTTGCATTCTGTCTATGATATTTATATATTCATGTGACATCCTTTTCCATGCACGAGATCTCATTTATCGTCATCTTTTGTGATGCAGATAAATGGCACCCCAGCGAAAGTCAACCAGAGCCACTCGAGGACGAACTTCTGACCCACCAGTATTTTGACATCTTGCTAGAGCTCAATACTGCGTACAGGATTTCACGGTTCACTTTTTGGGAAACAAATCCTTGGCAAAAACTTTGCCTAATAAGACATCACTTACTTTAGGAAGGTATACAGAGTTTCACAAGATATCAAATGATGGATTTTGAAACCATTATTTCAGGTTTGCTGTATACCAATGAGTTGGAATCAAAAGTTGATGTCAATTATCCTTACATGTATTGCAAAATATTAGCTACACTATATCCAAAAAGATATATTTGTAAGTATCATGTCTTGCATTTACAGATTACGTTGGATGTGTGCTTAAAACTGGGGAGCTTTTAATTTCAGAGGACCCTACCAGGAGTCGAGTGGTGAGGAGGATTACTGAAATCCAGAATATGGAGTATGTATTGTCACCATTTTAGAATTGCCACGTATACGTCAGAGTTGATGACTAAGAATTTGTGCCCTTTTGCAGTGGTAACACTGTTGGGTTTTGTATGTGGAATGATATGGCTGCAAACTTCAAGATACAGGAATATGAAATAATGGAAAAGTCAGTAATGATAGCAGTTAGCTCATGTCATGTTACAAAATACAGAGGTAAATTTAATACTTGCATTCTATAATTGAGACATAATATTTGGTGAGGAAAATGTCTGGCAAGAACAAGACTGCAGCTTTTGGGAACCCCAATAACATATTACCATTTGAACCCGAAAATTCTAGAAGTTCAGCAAATGATGCTCCTATAAGCCTGTTAAACATTAATCCCAGATATATAATCTATACCAATGTTTTTAACTGAATTGCATATAAATAATACTGAGGTTCAGGGAAGGAAATGACTTGGTTCCTGCACTTGGCAATAGAAGACAAAGATGCGAAGATGAGGAGCAGGAAAAAAATAGATACAGATTTCGGTTGATAATACTGTGCCAGCAAAATCCACATAATTATCAGGTAACAAGAACGTAGTCTTTTCGCTGTATTTTTGGCCCATAATACTGACTCTTATAAAATGATTGTTGTAGCGTGTTAGATTTTCTACTGAAACTACAATATCAACATAGAAAAGCCCTGGTATTACAAGTCTTGCACAAGTTGTAGCAAAAAAGTTATGGAGGAGTTCCTGGTGACACAATATCCGGTTCATGGTCTACAGCCTATCCCTAATTATAGGTAATCATAAAAAAAAAAAAAAAAAAAAAAAAAAAATTTTCTATCGATTCCCGAAGAAATTGTCCTAACTACCTTGTAATTTATTTTGGCTGGAAAATCCAAGGAACGTAGTGTTTAGCTATTTATTTTAATTTTCTCATCTTATTGGGCATTTTTTTTATTTGTCTCGATTTATGCGTATATCTTTTCTTTTTCTTTATCTCTCCTATTCATTTTAAATTGTTATTTATAAAGGCATTTTGTTTTAATTGCAGCTATTGCTTCAAAACATTCATTGATGATAGGGCTGCATCCGTGTCACTAACTTACTTCAATCCAAAGGCTAATGGAGTCACGCCTAACAATTGTGGCTAGGTCTTGAAAAAAAAGTTGAGGACGAGGACCCCTACAGGTTTCCAGATTCATTACAAGCACTTGAGGGAACAATGCATATCATATAGTTCCATTTCAGACGTGGGTCTAGATTAGGACAGATTGATTTCATCCTAGATAATGGTTTTTACCAAGGTTGTCAAGACCGGGATCCTATCTAGGATCGTTTTCGGCTTTGCAAGATCGTAAGCGTAGGATCGAATTGAGATCGTAAGATCGTACGAAAATGTATATATATTTGTATAGGGGTTGTAGTTTTATATTTCTATATAATATTTATGTGTTCAAGTACCGTAGTAGTAGAATATTATATATATTGCAATGCATAGTTGCACAAAGTTACTACATACGTGCACCTACTTCTTGTTTCAATTTTTTTTATTGTAAGTTTTTCGTGATAACATTTAGATTAATGCAAAAAGATAGTGTTAATTTATTGGTACGTGAACCATCAGCATCCCGATTCATTAATCTCTCGGTTTTGTGACTTTTTTGTTACAATATATAGATTAATGCAAAAAGATAAATTGATTGTATCTGAAAATGAAACGCATAATTTATAATGGAGGGCAACACGATATTTTTTTTTCTTGATGACCAAATAAATTAAATTATGATATTCTTATAATATTACTGAAATTTTTTAACATATAGTTCATGCTTTTATATGTAAAATAAAATAAATTATGTACAATATTAGGTTAAGTATCTAGATGGTTTACTTCAAAAACAAGCTTCTGACATGTCACAAAGCACGAAATCATTTTTCATAATAAACCTAAAAAGACATATTTAAACTATTTCTAAATAGTCCATGAAATCATAATGATTTCACACTCATTAACCTTGCAAAAGACAATAAATTAACAACACCAAAATAATAGCTTTCATGAAGAATTCTTAATCATTGGGCTTTAAGATATGGGCTTATGCTTAATAAGTTAATATAGGCCAAAAAAATGAAATAAAAAATAAAAAATAAATAAATTAATAATAGGTGATCCTAAACGATCCTACAAGCGATCCTACGATCCTGATACTATCCTACTTGAATTACGATCTTGTTAAGATCCTGATCGTTTTTTGTATGTAGGATTGTAAGATCGTACGATCCTACGATCAGAATCGCGATTTTGACAACTATGGTTTTTACTGAAAAACCAATGCTCCTAACTACGGATAATGTTGAGCCAGTTGCAATAATGCCAGACACTTCAGTTCAAGTATCAACTCTGCCCGGCAAAGAACACAATTATTGTGCCAAAAAGAACACAACACCACCCATCAACAAGAAATACCCTTCTCAGGTACCAGACAGCAGACGCGAGTCCTTTCAGCACCAATAAACTAAAACAGAAAGCCTAGGTTGCATTAGTTCAGGCAAAACAAGAATCTATGTTGTAACTTGCGTCTGTAGTTTTGCCAACAAAAAAAATATAATGTAGTACATATCCTAACTGTGTAAGTGTGTTAGGTTGTAGTTTAAAATAGTATGCGCAGTTGCAAGGACAAATTAGTACCTGTAGATATGAAAGTAATGGTTAGCCATAATAATTATATGGCTTTAATAATGCTACAAATATATATTTTGGGAAATATAGCGGTTGTGTTTCGCCTTACAAATGAATTATAACTAACTTTCATGTGTTGATTTCACATTAGGCATCCTCTTCGACAAAAACATTTTGTCTTAAATTGGCTCCACAGCAACGCGCGAGGGCCTAATTCCTCATTGAAGTACATTAATCGCATATTCTTTTTTGAAATCCATGTATCGCAAGAAGCCATTGTAAACACATTAGACTCTAAAACAGATAATCAGTTTCCACTATGAGGTAGCTCTTGTGAAACACCATTGCGGCTAGGATGTGATATAATATAAGATGTAAAAATCCTACCATATGAATAATTTAGAACACGATAAAAAATAAACATGTGCCATTCAACTTAATTTATTTGCAGAATTCTTAATGAGCTATACTTTTTGTAACATTCTGTAGTTCTACTTTTTCCTTTCCAAAAACTAATTTTAATGCTTACAACGATTTTGCCCTCGACAAACCCACATGACGTATTTCAATCACAACCTGACAATAAACAAACCCGTGAAACTATTCACATTCAGTTTTGTGGCTATTGTGAATGGCATTGCGTACAGAATATTGGTGAGGATTGTTGTAGCTAAGATTCTCTTCAGTGCTACGATTTATTATGTATGGCAAGAGCGAAATAATCATCTTTTTAAAAAGAAGGCTCGCCATGATGTCCAAATTTTTGATGCGATATATTCGACTACTAGACTGAAGTTGATGTCATTAGCTTCAAGGAATCGGCAGCAGTGAGCTCTATGCAAAATGAATGGCGCATAAGTAGCTCTTCGTAGTTAATTTTTGGTTGTGATCTTTGTTTCTGGTTGTTTGTTAGGTTCTATTAGCTAACACTATGGTCATTAGATTTGCTAATGACACATGAACTGATTTGTTCTTGATTTATTTTATTTTTAATAAATTCACCGGGGTAACCCTTTACCCAAAAAAAAATTTATATAAGCCATTTTTTCAGCAAACACTTGAGCTAACATGAGCTGTATTTACATATACTTCTGAGAACTTGCACGGTTATTCCGATTCAGTAACTGAATATCTAATACAATAGATATTGAACACATACGGATAAAAAAAAGACCACATTCTAATGTCTTCCTATTTAAAACATCTCTCTATTTTACACATTCGAGTTTCAAATTTCAAAATCCCGATGAATAAATAAGCAAGCTGATGACCAACATAATCAGAAATCGTAACGAATAAACATCACAAATCCGTCAAATTTCTAGGAAACTCAATTAGCTTTCAAAAAAATGCTTCTGCTGTTTTGAATGATTTACCTATCCTTGCAACGGCGAATTTGCAGGTCAAACTACACTTTCCAAGGGCTCAAAAACCACAATGCAACAAAAAACCACGAACAGTTAAATAGACACATCACAAAACTTAACCCCTAAACTACAAATGCTCGAAAACTAGGCA
The DNA here is from genome assembly GCA_014162995.1 of Artemisia annua. NCBI lineage: Eukaryota > Viridiplantae > Streptophyta > Magnoliopsida > Asterales > Asteraceae > Artemisia > Artemisia annua. The sequence continues at coordinate 101,161 of LBNU01003906.1, read as the reverse complement.
TATCTAAACTAAATCAGTAAAGGGAAAATTGTCACTCAGTCTTCAGTCGTTAGACAGATGGGCCAGCATCAATTTTACAAATATAACAGCCATTTACGGTTCCACTTGCAGATGTTATTTCAACACATATACACCCATACCTACACATACGCTATAAAACCTACACAACTAAAGTTTAATTGAAACTAAGTATGATAACACAAAATAAATTACCACCTATAAAAAAAAAGAACAAAAAGAGTTACCTTTTAGGAATATCCATATAGAGAACCAACAACTTCGCGTCCCATATTTAGGAGCCTCGGTTTAGACTCAGCAGCATAAACCATGACCGTTTCCCCCTAACTCCCAACAAACAGGTGAAGTAATCTACAACAACACATATTAAGTTGGTAACGAATAAAAAACATGTAATGCTGAAAATCGAATCTCCAAATGTATCAAAAATAGAATGCAAAAAAAAAATAATAAGAAAAAAAATGAAAAAAAAAAAAAAAAAAAAAAAAAAAAAAAATAAAAATAAAAAAAAAAAAAAAAAAAAAAAAAAAAAAAAAAAAAAAAAAAAAAAAAAAAAAAAAAAAAAAAAAAAAAAAAAAAAAAAAAAAAAAAAAAAAAAAAAAAAAAAAAAAAAAAAAAAAAAAAAAAAAAAAAAAAAAAAAGAAAAAAAAAAAAAAAAAAACTTGCAAAATCTAATATAAAGTAGTTACGTTTACACTTTTACGAATAATCAAATTAGCAGTTTTCAGGAACAACTACCGAGATGTTATACAATATAAACAACTTCAATTTAATCCAAACGGAGTCTCACAGAGAAACTAAAATGGCATTTGAAGAAAAACGAAGGGAAGTAACAACTGGAAGTAACAAATACTTTATGGAATGTTGGATAACTTAATTATTTTGTTTCTTCAACAGGAGTTTTCTATGACCGATCTTAGACAACTTGATTATTTTTGTGGTGTTTCTGTGACTCGTTCTTCTACTGGGATATTCTTATCTCAGTGGAAGTATGTTTATGAGATTATTGAGCGTGCTCATATGGTGGGGTGTATCCATGTAGGACTCCGGTTGATATTGAGTCTAAATTGGGTGTTGATGGGGTTCTGGTTTCTGATCCGACCTTATATCGTAGTCTCGTGGGTGCTCTTCAGTACCTCACATTTACGCGCCCTGACATATCTTATGTTGATCAGCAGATTTGCCTTTATATGCATGATCTGCGTGAGCCTTACTTTTCGGCTCTCAAACGGATTTTACTATGTTAGTGGTACTCTGGATTATGGTTTACAATTATATTCTTCTTCTACATCATCATTGGTTGCATACTCGGATGTGGACTGGGCTGGTTGTCCTACTACTCGTCGGTCGACATCCAGTTAGTGTGTATTTCATGGCAATAACTTACTGTCATAGTCTTCTAAACGACAGGTTACGCTTTCTAGGTCGAGTGCAGAAGCTAAGTATCGGGGTGTGGCTAATATTGTTGCTGAAACGTGTTGGTTGCAGAATTTGTTACCTGAGCTTCATACACCTTTATCTTCAGTTACATCGGTTTATTGTGATAATGTTAGTGCGGTTTAGTTCTCCTCAATCGTGTCCAACCTCAACGCACGAAACATATTGAAATTGATATAAATTTTGTTCGTGATTTGGTTGTTGTTGGCCAGGTTCGAGTTCTTCATGTACCTTCTCATTATCAGTTTGCGGACATTTTCACTAAGGGACTACCATATGCATTGTTTGATGATTTCCGTTCTAATTTGAGTGTTCGTTCTTCTCTCGCTCCAACTGTGGGTGGGCTGTTAATGTATTATTATTACTCTAGGCCTATTGTTTTATTGGGAGGCCTAGCCCACTTATTATACATTATATTGTAATCATGTATTATTTAGTTAATCAATGAATTATTCACCCTAATAATAAAATGAAGTCTTTGTTGAGGTTGGATACATTATAAAACAATTTGCTTAGTATTTTATGTATACACTATATAGAAATTCTCAGCTTCGTAGGATGTCATAGCTTAATGCGTCAATGTGGTTTCAATCAATAATTTTCGTTGTTGTTTACCGTAACTTGACTTTGATGTTGCCAGATTTGAGTTTCGCGGATTCAAGTGTTCATTCGTCAAATATAGAGTAAGAGTATTTTGTGGTCCTAAGAAACCAATGGACGAATCATGACCGTCAATCTTTACCAAATTACTTCATTTTGGTGAGTGCTAATTAACTACCATTCAAAGTAGGTGACCCGCCAGTCCCTATTGCTTGCTTGAACATATTCTTAATTCTCTTTTGGTAAAAACACAGATAGACCAAAATAAATATCCTTACCAAAAATGAAGTTTTCATGATACTTTTGTCTTACATGAAAACATGAACTTATTTTATACTAAAAATACATATTTATTAAGACACGACCTTAATTATTCTTAACTATAGTAAGCTTAATTATACAGTAATCTTTAATACGTTAGCATAAAGTTGCATAGTAATAAAAAGGTTATCATATATCATAACTAGAAAAAGATATTCAAATACTATATATCATACTCCTTAATGTGTGTAAGAATAAATAAGAGATAATTTTGGAAGAATACATTAGTGATATTTTTTTAATCAAATCCATATATAGAATAGCCATAATTTTAGTTACAATAACCATAATAATACACTAAAGTGGACATATTTGTGATGTGGACGTTAAATATGCTCAATAATATTCTCAACCACATCAACCCTAAGAAGTTTCGAAACCTGGAAGTGGTAGTATAAAAGGACATCCAACCACAACATAAAAACACACAAACACAAACCACAAACAATTTGAAAATGGAAAACGTCGTGGTAATGTACCCATCACTCGGAATCGGCCACTTGATATCGATGGTCGAGCTTGGAGAACTCATCATATCCCAAGACCCGACACTCACCATAAAAATCCTGCTTACTCCACAACATTACGAAACCAAATCTACCGCAAACTATATTAAAAACGTCACGTCCGCGACACCTACAATCACATTCCACCACCTCCCGACACTCCCTAACCCACCCGACTACTCCACACCTTTTTTCGACCTAGTTTTCGAACTCATTAAATCCTATAACCCTATTGTCCATGACACCCTTCTATCCATCTCAAAAAATTCTAATATAAAAGGTGTCATTCTTGATTTTCTATCGAATGATGCTTTTGACGTGTGTAAGAGTCTCGACCTACCGACGTACTATTTGTTTACGGGTAGCGCGTTTGGAGTTGGAATGATGTTGTATTTGAGTACGATACATAACACGACTTCGGAAAGCTTTAAGGATATGAGAAGTTACATTGAAGTTCCAGGGACACCCCCGATTTATTGTTTGGATATGCCGGTCACATTGCTCGATAGGAATTTTAATTCCTACAAAAATGTAATCAAGATATCAACCAACATGACTAAAGCCAAAGGCAAGTTTAACCATTTCTTTATTATCTCCAAAACTTATTTATGTATTCATTTGATGAACCACAAGATAAAGCTATACATTTTATCCTATTTAGTAGTATGGGAATATTAAAAAAGAATTACCAATCTCTACTCTTACAAACCCAATTAACCAAAAATGACACAATTTTCTCTACTTAAGCGTGTAAATGATTTTGCACTCCAATTTTTTTGCATGCCATGTGCTATGTGTTCAATTTTTATTGGTTGAAAAAAGATAAAAGCACTAAGCATGCATTTGGTTTGCTCTCCCACTTCATAACAACATTGTATTACATTGTATTTATTTTTTGTATATATTTTACCGAATGTTGAATGATTTTAATGAAATGAAAGAATCATCATACTTTCATCTACCTCACCAATAACTTTTAACACTCATTTACACCCACTTTTATTCTCTTCTTCATTTAGATCTAAAGTTGGATTTTTGATTAAAAGTTAACTAGGCGAGAACATAACATGGAGAGAGAGAGCGCGCAAATTGTTTTGCACGTATAGATGACGTGGCACACACTAGGCGTGCAAATAACATGGAGAGCAAGTCTTTTGCACATACAGATGAAGTGTCACATTATTAGATGTTACTTTTAAATAATTTAGTCGTGCAAATTAGATGGAGAGCAAACGCATTTTGCACGTACATATGACGTGGCACATTATTAGCCATAACTTTTAAATAATCTAGGAGTGCATATTAGTTTAGCGATCAAACATATTTGCACATAATGCTACGTGTCTATTATAATTCAATCCGAGTTTGATTAAATTACATGTGTGTTAATCTTAAGGTGAGAGCGCAAATTATCTCGGCGTGCAAAAAATATTTGCATGTATAGTAGTTTTTCGTAACACTAGTTTCAATTGTTCATTTTCGTAATATGGTTTTCTATAGGTCTATTTTGGAAATTTTCTCTTCTTTTAATGTAACTTTTTACTTGTTTCTTGCTAGTTTTATTAGGGTAATTGTTCGCAACTTTTTCTAATTCTATGTAGGTACTATCGTTTCTTTTCTTTTTGGTGTATAATACTTTTGAATTTCGTTTTTTAAGTATCATATTCTAGTTGTGTGTATTATTTAACCATTTTACCTTTACAATTTACACATTTTCATTAACCGGGGTAAGGGTAAAATGATAAAAATAATACACACAATTGCAATATGATACATTAAAAGACGGAATTCAGAAGTACGATACACCAGTTAACCTAGTCATCCAAAACAAGTAGCCTAGTCATCTTATATAAATGCCGCTAATTAAAAGAAATCGCAATTCCATTTTTTTTTTCTTTTTGTTTTTGTTACTCTTATTATATAAATAATTCCCTTATATTAAGAAAAGCTAATGACACTTGATATGTACATAAATTTGTGTTAACTAAATAAAATAGCACTAAACTTCTCTGTTTTCTTTATAATATCAGGTCTCATCGTAAACTCGTTCGCAGCTCTTGAGCCGCGTTTCATGAAGTCCCTGACCAATGGTGAGCACATCCCGGATGGCCCAACTCCGCAACTTTACTTTGTTGGGCCTTTGATTAGAGGCGATTCAAGTGACAACAGCAATGATAAATGTCTAAACTGGTTGAATTCGCAACCTAAAAAAAGTGTTGTGGTTTTGATATTTGGTAGTATTGGTAAGTTCAAAAACGATCAGCTGATGGAGATAGCAAAAGGGTTGGAAAAAAGTGGGCAAAGATTTCTATGGGTTGTACGAAATCCGCCACCCGAGAATGAGAAAGAACATGCGTTTGCACTCAAAGAACCGGAGCTCGACAACTTACTTCCGGTCGGGTTTTTGGGTCGTACCAAAGAGAAAGGTCTAGTAGTTAAAAATTGGTNGTGCAAATTAGATGGAGAGCAAACGCATTTTGCACGTACATATGACGTGGCACATTATTAGCCATAACTTTTAAATAATCTAGGAGTGCATATTAGTTTAGCGATCAAACATATTTGCACATAATGCTACGTGTCTATTATAATTCAATCCGAGTTTGATTAAATTACATGTGTGTTAATCTTAAGGTGAGAGCGCAAATTATCTCGGCGTGCAAAAAATATTTGCATGTATAGTAGTTTTTCGTAACACTAGTTTCAATTGTTCATTTTCGTAATATGGTTTTCTATAGGTCTATTTTGGAAATTTTCTCTTCTTTTAATGTAACTTTTTACTTGTTTCTTGCTAGTTTTATTAGGGTAATTGTTCGCAACTTTTTCTAATTCTATGTAGGTACTATCGTTTCTTTTCTTTTTGGTGTATAATACTTTTGAATTTCGTTTTTTAAGTATCATATTCTAGTTGTGTGTATTATTTAACCATTTTACCTTTACAATTTACACATTTTCATTAACCGGGGTAAGGGTAAAATGATAAAAATAATACACACAATTGCAATATGATACATTAAAAGACGGAATTCAGAAGTACGATACACCAGTTAACCTAGTCATCCAAAACAAGTAGCCTAGTCATCTTATATAAATGCCGCTAATTAAAAGAAATCGCAATTCCATTTTTTTTTTCTTTTTGTTTTTGTTACTCTTATTATATAAATAATTCCCTTATATTAAGAAAAGCTAATGACACTTGATATGTACATAAATTTGTGTTAACTAAATAAAATAGCACTAAACTTCTCTGTTTTCTTTATAATATCAGGTCTCATCGTAAACTCGTTCGCAGCTCTTGAGCCGCGTTTCATGAAGTCCCTGACCAATGGTGAGCACATCCCGGATGGCCCAACTCCGCAACTTTACTTTGTTGGGCCTTTGATTAGAGGCGATTCAAGTGACAACAGCAATGATAAATGTCTAAACTGGTTGAATTCGCAACCTAAAAAAAGTGTTGTGGTTTTGATATTTGGTAGTATTGGTAAGTTCAAAAACGATCAGCTGATGGAGATAGCAAAAGGGTTGGAAAAAAGTGGGCAAAGATTTCTATGGGTTGTACGAAATCCGCCACCCGAGAATGAGAAAGAACATGCGTTTGCACTCAAAGAACCGGAGCTCGACAACTTACTTCCGGTCGGGTTTTTGGGTCGTACCAAAGAGAAAGGTCTAGTAGTTAAAAATTGGTCACCACAAGGGGAAATATTACGACATAAGTCTGTGGGTGGGTTTGTGTGTCATTGCGGATGGAACTCGGTGCTTGAGGCTATGCATGCAGGCGTGCCACTGATTGCATGGCCGTTGTATGCCGAGCAAAAGATGAATAGGGTACATTTGGTTAAGGGGATTAAGGTCGCCCTGTGGTTGAAGATGTCTGAAGACGGGTTTGTGACTGCGGATGAGTTGGCTGAGAGGTTGAAAGAGTTGATGGTGGAAGAGAGTGGGAAGAAGTTGCGAGAACATGTTGAGGAGATGAGCGCGAGTGCTAAGGCCGCAATGGTCGATGGTGGTTCTTCACGGGTTGCGTTGGCCGAGTTGGTTGGGTCGCTGAATTCTGTTCAAGTTTAGACACAGTACCTATGGCTGAGCATGTAGCACGACTACATGTTGCATGTGTATACCATCCAAGTGGGGTTCATTTTAAATTCTAGTTCTAAACATTAATTAATATTGTTTTTCTTTGTAAGCAATGTATCATTTATTCCAGTTGATTAAAAAAGAAACAAAATTTATTTATCATCGGGGAGTAACAAGTAACCTAGTCATCTAACAGTTGCACTAATAAATTAGTATCGAAATGAGATGGAGGTTTGAGATAAGTTTGATGCACCCAAGTGCACCTTGTGATCGTGCGTGCAAGACTCTAGTCGTGCATGTGGGATTACTTTGAACTTCACGGTCTTTTGGTCGCTTGTGAACTAGGAACTACAACCTTGTGTCACAAACCTTGATGTAGAGCTGCAATCAAGTTAAGCTTTTATCAAGAAACTCAAGCTCGAGCTCGAGATTGGCTCCATCGAGTCAAGCTTTTATCAAGCTCAAGCTCAAAAATTAGCTCGAAACATTTAACAAGCCAAGCTCAAGCTTTGGATAGCTTGGCTCGAGCTCGTATCAAGCTTTTATCAAGCTTTACTATATATATTTTTATGTAAAGTTCATATAAGTAAATAGGAGCAAATTTGGTTATTAAGCTAATTATAAGGGCTTAGTTTATAAATAATTGGATAATGTATTCTACAATACCTTTAACTTCACTCAACAATTTGTATTCTAATCTAATCTTCTAACCCTCTGTATTCTAACGTCAAAGTGATAATCACAGTATCACACTTCTTGGCTTTTCTTCTCCAATCTCCACTCATTCAAGCATCAAGTCCAAAGTTTCTCATTTTTCCCAGAAGTATTCGTAAATTCAGTTATCATTATCAAGAATATTAATTTAATAATGTTAAGTGTTAACATCATCAATCTATATTATATGCATGGATCTGTGTTGTCTTGAAAAATAATCACAATCTTTTTTATACATTCAAGCTTTTCAAGCCAAGCTCAAGCTTTGCTCGAAACCTACTCAAGCCAAGCTCAAGCATGGATGATGAAAGCTTGACAAGCTATCAAGCCAAGCTCAAACCTAGTATTTTTCTTTCAAGCCAAGCTCAAGCCTTGTTGAGCTTGAGCTCGGCTTGACTCGATTGCAGCCCTACCTTAATGGCACCATGCCATAGATCATATTGAGTAGATCGGTTTAGAGTTACAAAAGTACCCTTCCAGAATTTCAACGTCCATTTTCTTTTTCATTTTAGTTTGACTCCTTAGTAATGGAAATTTACATATGATCAATTAGCTATTACTTTTTTCAACTTAAAATTTAATATGATTACATACTTGTGGAATGTAGAACCCGGTTTACTAGTGCGTGGTTGGTTCGATCGAGCTCGAAAATTTCAATAAACAAGTCATAGAAAACTAGTTTGTTTATTTTACTATGTACATGAAAATATTCAAAGTGGCTGAAGTGCGTGCATTTAGGTCATGTTTGGCAACAAGCGTTAAGGAAGCGTTTAGGAGCGACAAGCGGTAAGCGGTAAGCATTTAAATGAAAAGCTTGTTTGACAACTCCTCCAAGAGCGTTTAAAACACACCCAACCGCTCCAAATTGTAATGCTTCATGAAGAAGCGTTCCACTTACCGCTCCAAGAGCTACTGCTACTGCTTACTGCTTACTGCTACTGCTACCGCTTACTGCTACTTGTCGCCAAACATACCCTTAGTGGATTAGCCGTCTATTTGGATATAATCCCAGCTGATATTTCAGGATTAGAGTAACTTTGGGCCTTTAACTATGGACTTTAGAAGGAGGCATGCATTAGCCTATCTACGCTGTTTAGACCATTTTCAAGATATAAAAAGCAAAACCCTTTTTATTCATGTATCTCGATCAAGTGTTTGATTTTTATCAACTTCAAAGGTATCATAACTAGTAATATCTCAAGTGATGTAATGTTTAGTACTTTAGTTAATTATGATGCGTAACATAGCCTCAAATAGTGATTTATGCCGCAGCATAAGATGACATATTTGTTCAAAATTAGATAATATAATATGTTGAAGTGTCTTCCGTATTATGTAAAGATGAAGATATAAGTAGGGACGAGTTATGGAGATGATAAAGTTTATAAGAGTAGTAAGTTGACTAAACTAGTGATTTATGAGAAAACTAATTATATCGATCGCATCGGTTTGGATATTATAGAGTCCACAACGTTACATATGCTCTAAATAATGTATTCAAGTATTAATGGATAATTGATCAGCTAGCGTTTATGAAAACTTGACCAGCCAACATAGAAGATATGATCAGACTAGTCTGCAAGTAATAAGATAGCTTATTTCGTTACTTGAATGAATTTGTAGAGAGTTTACTTCAAGTGAGGCAAGCATGGTTTATGGTGACTTGGTGTTTTTCAATATTCGTTTAGATAACAAGCCTAATCGAAAAGAACTGATATTATTAACAGTTTTTAGGGTTTGGTTTCAAATAGAACTAAATTTTAGAATTTGCTTAGTTCTGTTTTCTGTTTAACAGCACGTGATCTGGACCGAACCGAGAACTAAATACACATCTTATTTTAAACAATTAAAGAAACTTTCAGTCTTGAGACTTTTTATCATGCGGAGAATAAACCAAGAAAGGTTGTTAAGTCATGATATTTAAAGTTGCTTATTGTAACAGAAAACCAAGAATCAATAGAGCGATTGATGATATACTTTACCAATTACTTGATCTTTATACAATCAAATGAATCATTTGATTTGATGTAACTTCGAATATATATTTAACATTCGTGAATATGATTTGTGTATTCTTGTATAATATTATAAAAGCATTGGTTATCGTCAACGTGGTTTAGTGTGGTTTCTACACCACGTTGGAGTTACCGCACCTTAAGGCGTGGGGAGAACCACGCTGGGTCATCCATGGGCGGCAATTTGTTACTCGCATCCAGTTCAACAGAAATAATTTATATCCCTAGCTACCAGTTAACGACTTATATTGTACATCTATATCCGCTATTGATGAATCACATCTAGTGAATATTCACCGCCGGATAGAATCATAATTGTTATTTCTGACCTTGTTAAAATAAGGAATGTATGATGGGGAGTGAAAAATATACAGTAAATGATAATGTGTCATACTCTAGTGAGAAAAATAAATTGCAAAAGAAATATATAATATTTAACGTACATCTGCTAGTTTTATTTCACCCAACAAACCTTTTACCTCGGTAACTATATTCTTGGATCACATAAAGATTCTGCCGACCACCAAATGCCCCATCTAATAACGAAGAGGTCACCCAAGTATATATTAGCAATAGATGCTTGACATGTTGGAACATGTTATTTTGATCTATTATTTTAAATAACAATTATGCGTAACTAACTATAATATGGTGAATTATGCGACATGTTAGAACATGTTCTCATGATCACCTTTTGGGAGAGGTTACGTGTCATTATTACCAATATTATTAGCATGATCGAAAATGTTTTAAAATGCAATGTATTATATGATCATATGTATTGTTGATGACTCCTAGAAAGTAAGGTAATACATGGAGTGACAAGAAACATGAAGACATGAGATGGAGGAACAAAAGGGAACACTTGGACACATAATCTCATGATGGTTTTACCCAAATATTGTGTTTTTGTTTTATGTAAATTCATGCATGGTGATATTTACTTATATAGTACAGTAACTACTTTCCTTGGAATCTCTGTTTCAGTTATTAATTTATATTTCTAGGCTAATTATTACTTGATTATTTAGCCTATGTCGGTGATGTTTCATTGTTTTGATGTAGAACATGTTATTATATAGTTGAAAGTAGACGCACAATGATAAATTAGTCATGTTATATTACTTTGAACTTTTTTTAATGAATATATTCATAAAAACCTTAGTAAAGTCAAAATGCTGTAAAATCTTTTATATAATAAAACAAAACCCCAAGTGGGGACTTTTTCATTTCAAAAAAACTAAACCATACCTTATTTAGTAATAATATTATTTAGAAAAAAAGATTATTTTCTTATTAGATAATATTTTATATTTATCCATACACAAGTAGAAGATAAATACAAAAAATATAGATAAGATGCAATTAACAATAGGATTAAATTTTTTAAATAATTATCTTTAATAATAAAAAATTATAATTAAACATCATAAATCAAACAAAACAAAGATTAAATTATTTGTTTTTTAATAAATTAAAATATATGATTCAAAAAATTTTAAAAAAAACTCGCGCGTGCGCGGGCATTATAACTAGTTTTACATATAAAGTTTTGGATTTGCTAAAGTGTTTACTAAGAGACTACGGACGAACATAGCATGTAAATTAGCATTACTAAACAAATGCTTATTTTTTGTAAGGAGTGAGGATCGAACCTTCGGCTTCTGTGTTCAAAGGAGAGAGGTTTTCTAAGTGATCCGATCCAACCCTACTATGTTAGAGAACTATCATTTGTTTTATAAATTAATTATCAAATTATTTGGAGTCTGAGATAATAAGGAAAAATTTAAGAAACAGTCATGAAAATACGGGATACCGGTTTAGCTAGGTACAGAAAAGAAAACTCAAAATTCCCGGGTAACCTGAACAAGCATCTTTTTCGTTTACAGTTTTTGTTCATTAGTTCACAGTGGATCAAAGTTTCTTTGTACTCTATTCAAAGAGAACACAATTAAAAAAACTAGCTGAGACACTCGAAAAAGGTGTATTGTATTCATAACTTGAACCTAGATAGAAACAACTAGACGCTATGCTTGGAACCGGCCAGCGAATCTGAATACAAAAGCACAAATCTTATCAAGGTAAATCTTTAAGGGTGATGAAACTGCATGAATCTTCTTGGATTCTACACAACAAAAATTTAAAAATATGATTAATTAAAAGACTATCAAAAGTAGCATTTGGTTTCTCAGCTTACATTCACTGTTTGTGTATATCCAATCGAATTTTTGCACTCTTAACAATCACTCAGTAGATACTAAAACATCAAATTCAAGTTTGAATTATTAGCTTAAATTAATTTAAAGAGGCTTGTGACGACGATGCATGTAAAAGGAAAAAAAAATATATTTAACCATCTTTATGCAATAGATCATTGTAACGTTACGAAGCTTTGATTGGTTATAAGTTTGGGAAATGATCGATAAACAACCTAAGCAAAAATACGTACAAGTGCATGTGAATTAGCTTAAATTTATATGTCTTGATGAAAAATAGTACTAAAAAGAATGTTGAGCAATTAGATTTCAGTTGACACAATATCCAAAACTTTAAAACTTAACTGAACTAAACTTTTAGTATTGACAAACCAAATTAACCCAACTCCACAGGTTGAACGCATAATAAACGTTAATTTCTGTACGTGTTAATGTGTTATACCTATACGACCCGCATTTTTTTACCTATATAGGAAGAGTTAAAAAAATTAGTTGCCATGACGTGTGGGATTAGCTCAAAGTCAACTTGATTATTAAGATGGAGGAATGGGGAAAAGGTTAAAGACACTAAGACAAGATTAAGCAAAATTTAAGGACTATGGTTTACTTGATACCATGCATGTGCCTTCGTTCACTGATTTTTGTCTGTACCGTTATAATTAAGCCTTGACGCCTCCTTTATTTCCTTGTATCATATTAACATGTGTGATTGAGGAAGGCGGAAGAGCTTGAGCTTATATATTTGTGCGATAACAATATATTAGGAAAATTTTAAAATCCAAAAATTTTATTTTACAATAACGAGCTTTAAGATAGTGTTGGAGCTTTAACGTGTCTAATTGATGCCTAAAATCTCGTATTAATATCTTCTAAACCGAATCTATAGTATACAAATATACACTCTGTAAAATCAAGTCGTTTGCTGGAGTTAGTGAAATTACAATGTATTAAAAAGTAAATTATATAAAAACGACAACTTGAACTTTAAATCCTCGCGATTATTGAAATAGTAAAAATAACAACTAAATAACGAGTAAGTAGAAAATCGAATAAATCAATAAGATAAAGACATGCTCGCCTAGCTAATCCTCTAACCTATCAATGACAATGTCTGCGCAATGTTCACCTATTAATGTTCCATTAATTCTTTAGTAGTGTAAATCTAATTCGGGCCATTAGTCCCTACACACTCCATCCTATAACTATCTATCTCATTGGCCGTGAGTGATATCTAATTATTATGAAAGCATTAAGTTCATCAACCAATCTATATGACATTGTTTTTATGTGGTCATCACGCACTTAATTATTAAGTAAATTGTCAGATTACCGTTCACTAAATCGTAAACATTGTCGTTTACCACTTTTTTAACGCTGTTAGTTCAATGGATGATCTCTAACCACTAAGTGGTATCGATCAATACATTAATGATTCAAGTACTTTATTTTCAGCATGTAACTTACTAATAAACTACTCTCAACATGTAGCCATGGTAAACTCAAAGGCATAAGTCAATAATCGCATATAAATTATCCGAAACAAAGCTAGATAAATGTAACAATCATGTCATTAATAAGAAAGATTCATAACAAAGCGAGCACAGAAGTGCTTAGCCACCCATAACAAAAGATAAACAAATCGAGTTTGAAAGATTAAACATAGTTATAACGATTAAACCGAGAAAATATAATGTTTATGATGCGTTAAATCTTTATCTTGATGATGTTTGCAGCTTGGAATCGTCAATGGAAGCTTTCAAAGTCGCATGGTCTTCAAAGGTTATGAAAACGTACCCTAGTAGTGTGTAGAATTTGGTTTTAAACTAAAAAGCCCAAGCCGTCAGTTTATACGGCATATACACATAAGTTTGTATACGTCGTATACCCCTCTCACTACGCCAAAAATGACCTTTCGTCACACATGATCGTTTTTGAACGGTCATACTGTGACATTTTTACGTGACTAAAGGTACCAGCATTAAATAAACAGCCACACTTGATCCGATTTGTGTGACCATTTCGTAAACTATTTGTCACGCATTTGTGTATATATGTGACTAGAGGGTAACTGGTAAACATTTTTCCATCATTTAGTCACGTTTAATTTGGGACGTGTGACCGATGCAAATCAGCTCGAAACATTAGTCGCGCTATAGATATACATATGTGACAAATATATGTCACACAATTGAACAATGTGACCAAAGAAGATATATGGCCACACGAAGTACTTGTGTATGTGGCTAAATTATATAGTCAAGTTTGTCACACATTATATAAACGTGACTGCTATTCTTTGCTGAATAGTTAGCCACATATGAATTTTAAATGTGTGACAACTAAAAATTCAGTTTGAAGCGTTAGTCACGAAATGCATTTAAGAGTGACAAATATATGTTACACACTTGAAGAGTGTGACCAAATGTCATATATGGTCACACAAAACCATACAAACATGATTAAGTGTAACGAAAATTCGACACATATGGTCACGTAAGTTAATATGTGTGTCTAAAGTTTAATGTGTGTTTGCTTGCCAAATCCTAATGTGTATAGTCACAGTTATTTGAAGCACGATCATGTGACTATAGGCTTTACATATGGTCACATTATAAGGGTATTATATGTGACCAATACATATGGGCACACATTAATGATAACTTATCTAATTTTGAGGGGTTAGATGTTGTAATCATTGTTCATATGTTATGGCTTGTGTTTTCTTTGTTTCTAAACTAACAATTTGCAGGAAAGGCAAAGAAAACGCTGTTTGGATTGGAATTTGAAGTTAATGCTGCTTGGCATAAATTAATGCTGCTAGGCATAACTTAATACTGCTAGCCATAAATTAATGTGCCTCTTCCTAATGATGCATTGGATGCGGTTTGCCTAGTGGAAACTGAGTATTGCAAAAACATATAAAATACATTGAGATAAAAATAAAATGCCACAAAAATATATAAAACGATTCATTTTCATTAAATAAAAAAAATATAAACATAACAAAAAGAAATAACAAAACATTAATATAATCTAAAAGCTAAACTTATGATCTTTCTCTTGATCATAAGCAAGATGAAGATTGTCATAGTCAATGTGATCCAAAGGATCATCATCGCTGATGACAGTTTCATCTTCTTTTTCAAGTTTAGCAGTCTTCCTTCTTCTTGCAGCCTTGATCAGCTTGTTTGCTTTGTGCTTCTTCCTTTGCTTCCTTTGATTCTTCTCCCATTCCTTCCTCTTCCTCTTCCTTATTTTATCCATTTCTTCAAGATACAAAACTGCAGGATGTTTGGGTGTGGATGATGATGCCGCTGTAAAAAATAAAGCACACAATATATAAAACGGTTAGAAATGGACCAAATTAAGAAAATGATATATGTGACGTATATATCTAATTAAATATATACAGATGTTTGTAGAGATTTTATAAAACTGGTAATTAAATATGTGTAAGAAACAAAAACCACAAACCTGCTTGATCCATTTGCAGATTTGAATGTATGTGTTAA
>LBNU01003906.1:62236-74064 GCA_014162995.1 Artemisia annua | reverse complement strand
TTTTACTTCTGGCCACCTCCTTTTTACTCTTTTATTAACACGTTATGAAAGGTTTTTTTTTTTTTTTTTTTTTTTTTTTTTTTTTGTTGACTTGTAAAACTTTTTATTTTATATTTAGTAATTTTTTTCGACAGTTTTACCCACTTTATTAACAAGACAAAACAAATTTTAATTCCTTTACTACTTTTGACGACAAAACAGTT
Organism: Artemisia annua; assembly: GCA_014162995.1. NCBI lineage: Eukaryota > Viridiplantae > Streptophyta > Magnoliopsida > Asterales > Asteraceae > Artemisia > Artemisia annua. Next base: position 73,861 of record LBNU01003906.1, on the reverse strand, counting down.
TTAATAGTTTGTTGCTCCGTATTTTTTATTTTTGACTATTTTTGACTTATCAGATTTTATATTTTATGTTATTTTTTTATTTCACAGTTTTATGATAAAAATAATACTCCCTACGTCCCAAAATTATTGTCCAGTTTGAATTTTCAAAGTCAAACTGGTTCAACTTTGACCACAAATATATTTTTTTAATTATATAATACTTGATGAAAAATTATACCATTGAAAAGTACACTTAAAACCCAATCCATATATATATTTTGCATCAAATATTATATAACACCCACAAAAATATTTAAGGTCAAAGTTGAAAAAGAAAGACTAAAAAGTCAATAGTGGACAATAAATTTGGGGAAGTGATCGGCACTCATAAAAATATGCTTTTCCAGGTGGTACTATGGGTACACTCGATGGTACACTCGATCGTACCATTTTTACTTCTGGCCACCTCCTTTTACTCGTTTTATTAACACGTTATGAAAGGGGTTTTTTTTTTTTTTTTTTTTTTTTTTTTTTTTTTTTTACTTGTAAAACTTTTTATTTTATATTTAGTAATTTTTTTCGACAGTTTTACCCACTTTATTAACAAGACAAAACAAATTTTAATTCCTTTACTACTTTTGACGACAAAACAGTTTTAATAGTTTGTTGCTCCGTATTTTTTATTTTTGACTATTTTTGACTTATCAGATTTTATATTTTATGTTATTTTTTTATTTCACAGTTTTATGATAAAAATAATACTCCCTACGTCCCAAAATTATTGTCCAGTTTGAATATGCTTTTCCAGGTGGTACTATGGGTACACTCGATGCCACATCATTATAACACCCATAAAAATATGCTTTTCCAGGTGGTACTATGGGTACACTCGATGGTACACTCGATCGTACCATTTTTACTTCTGGCCACCTCCTTTTACTCGTTTTATTAACACTCGATGGCACACTCGATGGGTACACTCGATGGCACACTCCAAAAAGTTATTGGCAAACTCCACAGTATAACCAGTTAAAGCATGTTATAATTAAAGTACAATTGTCTAATGCAGTCAGTGGAGTGTGCCAATAAATTAGCAAATCATTTCTCATAAATTTGGGACGGAGAGAGTAAACAATAAAAAAAATAAAAAGAAAAAGTAAAAGAGTATTACTTGTGGTTTAGTGGATACTACTAAACAAATCCTAAATAAATCATCACCATTTTCATTCACTGAAAAATAGTTTTAATTTAAGTGATTGAATTTTGAGATAGGGTGTTGAAGTCGTAAATTTTATGAGGGTGTTTGAGGTTTTACTGCTATTAATAGTGATTGAGATTTGGAGTACAATGTCTGACCGAAAATGATGTGGGTATAAGGGCATTAGTTGCAGTGAGCAAGGGAGGTTTGCCATTTGGGGCTCACGGGGTGCCACATCATTTTAATAAATCTCCACATTTCACAACTAACCCCCCTCATCACTAACAACTAACCTCAACTTACTCATTTGGGGTCCACCGCTTACAACTTTATTTTTTATTCATTTCATTAAATAAACTAAATTCATTTCATTAAATATAAAAAATACAATACATCACAATAAAACATACGAAACGTAAAATAACGATACGGTAAAAAAAACGATACGGAATTTAACACACAAATAATCCAATGATTTATATATATATTGGTAATTGTCGATGAGATCTGACTTCTCCTCCCACACTTGAAACACTTGTTCCCTAACCATTTTCAAAGCGATCTGAAGTTGCAGATCTGTTTCATCATTTCGTAATAGAGTTTCTAGACCGACTTCGAGTAAGGAGGGCTATGTCTCAGATGATTCTTTTTCTTAATTCGTAGTTTTATTTTCATTACCGTATCGTATTTTAATGTTTAAATTATGTTTAATGTAATTTCAATTTCATGTTTAATGTATTTTCATTTAGATGTTTAATGTATTTTATTTCCTACTTTAAAAAATAACCCAAACTACAAAATGTTACAAGTTTTATAAAAAAGTTTATAAACATTACATTTACAAAAAAAAATATACACATTTACATATATAAAAAAAATAAAAAAAATAAAAAACCTGACATTGTCAGGAAAACACCCTCATCGTGGCAGACGATGGGTTTCAAAGTGGCGAGATAAGTTGGGGGCTTGGGGTGCAGTGGCGAGCCACGGCGAGGAGCCACGTTGGAGTGGCGAAAACCCTCGACGAGCTGCACCTTGTGGTCTAACGGGGGAAAGTGTGGTGGGATGTGATGTTTTTTGAAAGTGTGGTGGGATGTGATGTTTCTTTGTGGTGGGATGTGATGTTGAATACTAGTACAAAACAAAGAAAAGTCTACATGTTAAAAAGATTGGGTGAGGATCTTCTCCCATTACTTGACTCAAGTTGGGCATTGGTGAGCCATTAGATCAAATATAATGGCTCACACTTCCCCAACTTGAGTCAAGTTGATTTTCCAACTTGAGACAATCCCCAACTAGCAAAAAGATTAAGGAACACGTTGACCTCCTAGTCTACAAAGTACACGATCACATCCGTTCTAAAAAAAATCATCACCATTTTCATTCATTGATAATTACTTTAGGTGATTGAGATTTGAGATATAGGATGTTAAAGTCGTAAATTTTAAGAGAGTGCTTCAAGTTTTACTGCTATTAATTGTTAGATCAAGGGTTCAAACTTGGTTGGGTATATACTTAGGGGTGATATAGGAAGTTAAAGTTGTAAATTTTATGAGAGTGTTTCACGTTTTACTGCTATTGCAGTAATAGTTAGATCAAGGGTTCAAAGTTGGTTGGGCATATATTTAGGGGTGATTAGGAAAAGGGTTGAAAACGGTTACGGAATACACAAGTTAAGTAATGTATATCCGAGTAAAAGGAATTGCATTTCCCAGGTAAACTTTAAAAAAGCACTGATGTGTTCGTTTTATATAATATAGTATTCCAAGGTAATTTCTCAACAAATAAGAAATACCCGGGTCGTGTCCGTGCGAAGGTTAAATGGAATCTTGTTAATCGTGATTTAAGAAACCGTGTTTGTGAAAAGTGAAAAAAAATGAAGGTAGTGAAATTGAAATTCAAATAGTGATAAGGAATGATTAATAATACAAAAAGTACAAGCTTTATATGCACAAGTATCTGAAAACTACAAACGGGAATTCAAACGCGTATTTAAAATGTAACGTACAAAATACAATGTAACTTTTATTGAAAAATTATCCTAAAAATGTGAAACAATTTTCTAAAAATCTTAAACAACTAAAAAGAATTTTTAGAAAAAGAAAAATATTATTTTGGCTTTTTATTTATTTAATATGAATTAAAAACTATTTTTGTATTTTTTTTATTTAATAAAGGAAAACTAAATTAATTATAAAATGAAAATTTTATTCTACAAATTATTTTCTAAAAATATTATTAAACTGAAAATGAAATTTAAAAATAAAATCAGAAAATATTTTTGTCTTTTTATGATTTATTTTGTAACTAAAAATGATTTAAAATTCTAAAAACTATTTAAAAATGAAAAGAAATAGCAAATGATTGAAAGAATTTATGAAATTTTTATGAGAATTCTAAAATAATATTTGAAAACTAAGAAAAATAAGAAAGATGGAAAAACAAGCTGAAAAGTGCTTATTGGGCTTATGAACAGCTTATTCAAGTGCTTATTTATAAGCACTTGAACAAAATATGACTGAAAATGGTACAGAAGGTCTACACTACTCAACTAAGCATCTAGAACTCAAATTAGATCATGATTCACTCAGAAACAAGTACAAATAGCCAAAAGTATGAAAAATAAGCACTAATAAGCTGCAAATAAGCAATAAAGGAATCCAAAAGGTACAAAACTACGGTAGAAGCATAAACTCACTAATTGGAACTCAAAACAAGCAATGAAAATAGGTTTATAATCCAAATCTACCAAATGCAGTTATCTCTAAAAATCAGTCACTATGCTAAAAAGACCTAAGTTGCAGACTGAAAATAAGCATTCAAATAAGCTCTAATCTAAAAACTCAAAGAAGCAAAAGTGAAGATGACCAACCAGAGAACACAAAATCATAAAAATCCCTATCACAAACTGGCCAATTGAACACTAATTTTGCCAAAGTTCAGCACACAAACTAACTAAATGACTGCAGTGACAAAGCATGTGCTGACTTTTATATTTCCCTACTCAATTGACTTTACTGGATTTAAATCTACCCTAAGTGAACTATTATGATGTTTCAAACCTAAAGGACACTAAATTCCACTATCTAGACTACTTATGCAATACTTAGAAAGATCAAGCAATGCAAATTTTACTATAGTTAACTGTTGTAAGAATCTAAAAGCAACTTTGACTTTTTTCACAAGTGACTAACTGATTTTATGCTTGTTTGTCTCTAATAATACCCTAAGTGTTATGTTTATGTTGGGAATTAAACTATCAGTACAAACTGCTAGTGTTATAGTTCCCACTGCTGGAAGAATACACTAGCAGTGGAAACGTCATTCCCACTGCTGGAAGATTACACTAGCAGTGGAAACACGATTACCACTGCTAGTACATACTGTTACCACTGCTAATAAGATAACTGTTATGATAAGTATGGAAATGATCTTGTAAATATTCTATTTAGTTAGTCTTATACTTATCTTGTAAATGACTCCTTGTGACTATAAAAGGAGATCCTAGGATTAAGGTTTGATATAACTCTCATACGAATTACCCTAGAGAGCTTCAAGGTGTAACCCTAGTGATAGCTAAGATCACTCGTATTATTATCATTAATAATATTGAAGTTTTGTGTTACATACAACTATACTCACTCACAATACATCATATAAACTGTCTTCTAAGTGTTGTTAAGTAAATTCCGCGTGCTTAATAATATTACTCAAAGTATCAACAACACAAGGTGTGTGTTTAGATCCATCAAGTGGTATCAGAGCCAGGTTCTGATACTTTGATTTAGAATATCCAGAAGAACAATTTACCTACAAGGAAGATGGCATTTTCTGACTTAGAGGTACATTCAATAATAAGTTGTGCAAAATCTTGTTCTGCATTAAAAGAATATGAAAACTTAAAAAGCAATATGATGAACAGAGGTTAGAGCAAAATCAAACTAGTTGTAACCTATATAATCATAAAAGAGGCATATCAGTTTTAGAAGCACAATTAGAACACTATAGGGCAAATGAATCTAAATACAATGATGATATAGTTGTTCTAAAAAGAGATCTAGACTATAAAATTGCTGTTAATGAGGCCCTTAGAGAAGAACTAGAGAAACTGATCTGTAGACACTCTAGCTTATGCCTCAGATGGAGTTAATAAAATTTGGGAAGCCCAAGTGGTCAATAAAGCTAAGTCAAGTGTAGGTTATAAGTCTGTTCCTCCACCATACAGAGGTGTTCCTTCACCTCCAGGTATTGACCTAGCACACACAGGTTTAGAAGAATTTCAAGAGCTTAAACTTGTATATGGCCCTAAGACTACTGAGAATCCTAAGGTTGAGATTACTGAGAATCCTAAGGTTGAAGAGATTAAAATGGAAAATGAGTCTTTTAAAAGTGCTAGTGACACCTATTTGGTTAATGAAAATGTGTCTGAAATTAAGAAAGAAATTGTTAGTCCTAAAATGGCTAAAACTAAAGTTGGAAAACCAGTTAGGAAACAGGTTAGATATGCTGAGATGTACAGGTCTACACCTAGAGGTAACCAGAGAAACTGGAATAATATGAAATCATAACAGCTAGGTAGTGACTTTGTGATGATGAACAAAGCATGTTTTGTATGTGGTGGTTTTGATCATTTATTTGCATATAATCCTTGGAAAATGGTGATTTCTGAGGATACAAGGGTGAACAGAAATAGCTATTCAAAATATAGTCACCCTAATGCTTATAATCAAATGGCTCCAAGAGCAGTTTTGCCAAGAAATGGTCTAAGACAAGTTTCTACTGGTAGAACAGTTTCTACTACTAGACCAGCAGTTTCCACTACTAGATCAAAATACTCTACTGCTCACCCCAAACCAACTGTTTCAGGTGCTAAACCTAATACAAATTTCTTTAAACAAGCACAAGAAACTGTTAGAAGGCCTTTTAAGAATAAAACAGCTTTTTACAACAAGAATTTTAGTCCAGCAATCAAAACTGCTTGGTCAGCAACTTCTACTGCTAAGCCAGCAGTTAGCACTGCTAGGCATATGAATGTTGTAAAGGGAAATTGGGGCAATGCTGTTAAGGCTTCAGCATGTTGGGTTTGGAGACCTATCAAAGGTGACAAAGCATCTATGGTATTAAAGAAACACACTTATATTGATGCAAGAGGGAGAGTCAAGTCAGTAATGGCTTTGGTTTTCGATGTTTAGTTGTCTGTTCTATTATGTTTTGTTAGTCATATTCATTATTGTTAAATGGAAAATATATTGTCTTGTATTTTCTTGGTTTTGGACTAACCAATGCAGGTTGATAAAGCAAATGATGTGGAACTATCAGATTGCTTGATATGTGAATTGGACTCTATGCTGAGATAGAGTTTGGAGTGTGTAACTGAGACACACAACAAATGGTTATTGATTCACCATGTCTAATCCACATAAGAATCAACTAGTCCAGAGCAAACGGCTACTGGTAAAGACTTTATAAATCCGTTGATGGTTGATAGTTTACCAAAAACTATATGGTTATCAACTCACCTTGCTTCAAAGTGAAGAGTTGGCTAGTCCATAGCAAACGACTAATGGTAAAGACATCTCAAATCCGTTGATAGCTGGTAATTTGCTCAAAATTATAAGTATTTTTCAAAGGTTATGAGCAATACTATTTATACAACTTGTCTAATTGTATGGAAATGGGCTATCACTACTGTGTCAAGTTTAAAATCTTCACAGGACAGAGATAACATCAATAAGACCTCTACCATGGCAACACCAAAAGTGTCTCATCCTTTTCGATAGGATACAGGTGGTGGAATCCCAAGCCAAATGGAACATATGGGTGGTTCAGAAGTACTATCTAGTTTAACTAGGTAAGACACTGAATCTTTGCCTAAAGATGCACCTCTCTCAGAAGGTAATACATCTGGAAGTGCTGAAGGCAGTTTGATAAAAAAGGAATTGATGGAACTTTGTACCATTGTGATGATTTTGGTGGTGATTCTCCCAAACAGGGGAGGAAAAATGATGGTAAGGTTCAGGGGAGGATTGCTCTCAGGTTAAAGAAACTCAATTTGATGCAGATATGGAAGCAATGCTGATGTTTAAGTTTCTACTGATAGAATACCAGTTTCTGTTTTTATATAATGAAGGCAGTCCACAATGCAGAGCAGTTCAAGGCAAAGGTAAAGGTATCATGATTGAAGCAGAAGAAGAAAAGACACCAATGAAGGATGGACAGCTGCTCAGTTGAAAGGGATAGCAAATGATCAAATAGAAAGGTTGTACTATAATGCATACAAAAGAATTCAACAATTTTTGTCAATGAAAGAGAGATGAGAATTGCAAGACAAATAAGAAGATAAGTGTTTAGAAGAATCCCCCCAATATCAAGGAGGAAGTTTAATTCAAGAAACTTGTGGATTTGCAAAGGAATCACAAGTTTAGGGGAGGATTGTTGGGAATTAAACTATCAGTACAAACTGCTAGTGTTATAGTTCCCACTGCTGGAAGAATACACTAGCAGTGGAAACGTCATTCCCACTGCTGGAAGATTACACTAGCAGTGGAAACACGATTACCACTGCTAGTACATACTGTTACCACTGCTAATAAGATAAATGTTATGATAAGTATGGAAATGATCTTGTAAATATTCTATTTAGTTAGTCTTATACTTATCTTGTAAAGGACTCCTTATGACTATAAAAGGAGATCCTAGGATTAGGGTTTGATATAACTCTCATACGAATTACCCTAGAGAGCTTCAAGGTGTAACCCTAGTGATAGCTAAGATCACTCGTATTATTATCATTAATAATATTGAAGCTTTGTGTTACATACAACTATACTCACTCACAATACATCATATAAACTGTCTTCTAAGTGTTGTTAAGTAAATTCCGCGTGCTTAATAATATTACTCAAAGTATCAACAACACAAGGTGTGTGTTTAGATCCATCAGTTTAAGCAAACAAACTACACTGATACACAAGTTAACACAGTGAAAATCCTTGTGCCAAACACCTTTGTATTAACTGATTATAACTACATCTATGGTATCTAGGTTGTATTAATCCACAACATGATCACACTCAATCACTAAAGGCTAATAGAGATTAAATCAACACTAACTTGCAGTAGCAAAACACAAAAATCTCAGATTTATATTTCAATGAATTCTTCACAGTTAACTACTCAAATCCAATGAACAAGCAAAAAATGCAATCAAACAGGCTCAGTCTAGATCAATTATCATATAAAAGCAATTATCACAACAGATTAAAAGTTAACTAATGTAATCTAACAGTTCTAAACAGAAATTTGCAGAAAATAGAAATGAGATGCTTACTTAACACCAAATGGCCCTATAAGTAGGGGTATACTCCAAAGTTAGCCTATCTTTGATAGGCTTAAATCACTTCTGAACATCAACTAACACTACTGAATCTACTATTTCCCCTTCTGAATTATCCTTGAACCTTGATTGACTTTTCATTGACTTAACACCTCTTTACTATTAAAAGCTGAAACAAACCACTGAACTACTGTAATATTGTGATATGAGCTGATGGAATTATGTAAACTAGCTTGAAAACAAATTTGAAAACAGTAAAATGCTTGAAAATTGAATTGCAAGGAATTTAAATGAAACACTCAACTTTTATTAAAAACTCTTACGGATTACAAAACTTTAAAGCTAAAAATACAATACTGAGCTCAAATTTTACTAAACTACTCCTAAAGCTATCCTACTCCTAACCTAATGACTAACAGCTCTAAAATGTGACTGTGAAGGAGTATATATAGCTCGAGCTCAGGAGCTAGGGATCCATCAGTTGAAAGTTCTAGACTTGGTATCTTCTCAGAATATCCTCAATTAGATCCCCTTTGCCAATCTCATCCAATCAGGGCTTGAGGTGATGTGTCTTGGCTAATTATGTACTGCCATGTGTCATTCTTTGTGTCAGAGTGTCAGGGGAATTGGGAAATGACTTTCGTACCCTTAATTGCTGTTAAAACAAGTTATGGTGGGGTAATTGGAGGTAAAGGTTATTAGGGTTCATGAGGGAGAGCTGGTAAATGGGAATTGGGGGTGAATATGGAGCGTGGGGTTTTTTTTTATATTTATTTGACCGTGTATAGTGAGTTTTGACCGGGTATGGATAATGGGTACCGGGTTTTGGAAATAAAGGGGGTTGGGCCGTGGGTTTATATTAGGATAATGGGATTGGGCTTTTGGTTTATTATGTGTTTTGGTTTTGGGTTTATTATCTAATGGGTTTAGGATTAAGGTTAAATATGATTTAAGGTTTAGGGGTAATTTTGCCAAATAGCAAACTCAAGGGACCTCTTCTGTAAGTTTAATCCAAGGACTGAATTTGTGAAATGATGATTTTCCAAAGTTGACTTTGACCAATATAGCATATCTTTGACGAATATCTGAAAATTGCTTTCCCGGCTCCAGCTTTTAACATTCGTTCCAAATCTCATGCTCGTGTTATTGTTATTGGCTTGTTTTTGTCCATTTCCCACATAATCCTTACCTCACATCACAAATACAAAAACAATACAGATTTGGCATATTTAGTCGGGTTTTTGGTCATTTTGGTCCGATATCTAAGGTAAAAGGTATGTGTAAAATAACACATACCAAAATTCCCCAGACTAAAGTATTGGCGTGTCCTCACGCAATGTGATCAAAGCACGCTTTTGAGATAAATAATTTCAAAACCTCTTTTTACTAACTTTGAAAAGTAGCAAGAATGTTCAAAAGAGATTTGAAATCATTTATTCCCTAAAACGCCCCGTTAACCCATTTTATTCCACATACTAACTTTACACTAATATTTTTGTATTTTTCAACTTTATTCTTGTGACGATATGTTAACTTTCATTATCTTGCAATAATTATTAGGTTCATAGAGTAAAACACAATTCATGGAAAAGTAACCAAAAGGATAAAATTCATCATCCTTGACTTTTCACAAGTCCCCAAACTAAGCTTATGAACGAGATCACCGTCTACTTACAAGTTAGATGCCTAAACTACTCATCGTAGTTACTTGTGTAAAACCTCTTGCTCCCATATGTATCTATTTATTTTATTTTTGTGAGATAAATGAATTGCTTCATTTTTTCTCGTTTTCGATATGATTAAATCCGATAAAGATACCAAGAATTCAAACGCTAAGTAGTTATCGATCTTCTCTCAAGAAAATTTGCTCCAAAAAAGAGGTCCACATCAAGGATATTGGATACATACATACAAAGACTTTGGAATACATCAAAATAGACATAAGTTGGAGAGTACTTTCACGTGCACCTCATGCGCCCGATCTAGGATCATTCGCATGCACCTCACGTGCTACCAAATTTAGTCTTAACACTTAAGCTCATAATCCATAAATCTCAATATCAATCCTTATTCTTTCTTTTGATTTTTCACTTTTTTCACTTTTTTGACTTTTCTTGATACTTTTTTTTTCATTTTTTTTCTTTTTCTTGCCTTAGTAACTTCTCAACTCCGAACCTTCATGGTTTCAATCCAAGACCTACCGCCTTTAGAAGTAGGATCCAAGGTCCGATCTCAATCCGAAGTCTCAAAGCACCTTAGTTCTAATGAATACCGGACTTTAACGGGTAGCTCCGAAACCACATACGTACAACTCAATATAACATAATACAATACAACTCAATACGATTAGCGTGTATCCTTGATGTGTACCCAATTTTTCAAGCAAAGATTCTCTGAAGAAGATAAAGAACTAAATTTCGTCAAAACCGAGACATCTTTAGTTATTTATACACAAGATATAGGGTGAAACAAGCTGATGGGAACAAAAAACCGCAAGTACCTTCGATGAGCTTTAAAGAGAACCACTACTCCATGTATGGCATCTAACTTCTAAATAAACACTATCATTTCTCGCTCTTCGCCTTTTTAAAGTTCTCAAATAATGAGACTCGCGAATACTTAGCCGATAACCAAGCCACGCATATATAAAGTTAGATACGGAAACTTGCAAACTCTAATAAAAGAATTCGCGTTTTCTAGCTCCTTATGTAAAAAAGCTTTTAAGCTGCGCATGTTTAAAAGTCAAGTACGGGAGCCGACAAAAGAGTAGCTCCTTGTGTACAAGACTAGCAAAAGCTTATATGATCATCATTGGTTAACGGAACAAGCTAGGGCTCAACACGCCCGATCAAGTCAAAATTTTTATTCCTACTCTCACCAGCGGAAAAGTTAACAAGGTGTCAAACACTTATTATATTTTTGCACATCTTTTTCAACTTTTTCACATTTTTTTGTGCTTTTCATATCATTTTCATCATTTTTCTTTGAAAATTTTCAAAATTTTTCAATTTTTTTTTCATTTTTTAAGGAAAAACGGGGTTGCGAGAATAAACGACAAAAGTGAAAGTGCAAGGTCAAATCAAATCGAAGATTTACCCGCCCCCCCCCCCCC
>LBNU01003906.1:41243-55446 GCA_014162995.1 Artemisia annua | reverse complement strand
ACTCGTGACGGGCCAGAGAGTTCCGTAGTGCAATTTGTGACGCCGTCAACCAAGGCCGTCAGATCTGGAACCAGCAATTATGACCACGTCAAGGAAGGCCGTCAGAAAACCCTAATCGCCGAGCTGACGACGTCACCTATTGGGCTGACGCCGTCAGCCCGCGTTTTCTATATATATAGAACGATTTTTCTTTATTTGAGATAACCTAGTGGAACATGAGTCGAATTTTGGAGTGGAGAACTTTAGGGTTAAACCCTAGTACGTGTAAACTCTCTGGCCCGTCACGAGTATTTTTCCAATTCTGGACTTCACTTGTTCCTGACGGCGTCACCTTGTAGAGTGTGACGGCGTCACCTTCAGTAATCTTCAAGGTCTTTTGAGTTTTTGTTGTTTTCCGCACTTTTTCACTCCGAAAACGCCCGAAAATGCTTCTTTTGTGATTTTCCCTTCAAAAGTACCTAAAATGAGAAAAGAAACGACTTTGGGTGAAATCCAAACCAAAAACATACGAATTAGGACTCAAACCGACCCCTAAAAACGTAACATTTTTCGTCTCATCATTTGTAAAAATTATTTGTGATTTGTAAAAATCATTTGTGATTTGTAAAAATCACTTATGATTTTTATTTTTCTTAATTTGTAAAATTTCCGCCCAGCCAATCACTTGTGATTTGTTATTTTTCTGATTTATAAAATCACTTATGATTAGTTTTTTTCACAAGTCATATGTGATTTTTAAAGTAATAATAACATTTGATTTTTCCGAATCACATATGATTTTTCTGGGCGAAAATTTTGAATAAAAAGTTCGTCGAAGGCATATCTATAGAAAGATAATTTAATTCTCGTTGTGAAAGTATAATTAATTTCGCGTAACGATTAACTGTTTGCGAACATTTTAATTCTTTTTTAAAAGAAGGATGAAAATGGGGTTTTTTTTATTTGATGAAAAAAATGGATAGTTGAGATTGCATGAATTGTTCTTTAGATAAATATTGTTCCGTATAGAAATTTTGTCATATCTAACATGGCATATAATTTAATACTCCCTCCGTCTCAAAATTATTGTCCACATTTCAATTTTGAGATGTCTCAAATTAATTGTCTACTTTTTTTAAGTAAAAATTAGAGAATATAGTAGGGAAATATTCTCTTTGAGTGGTTGAAAATAAAAGTGGCCTCAATTTTATTAAACTTTGTAATTCTTGCCTCCTAACAATAATTTTGAGACGGAGGGAGTAGTGTGTATTAGTCTTAATCCTAATGCACGTATGAAATTTAAACTATGAATAAAAATAATAGTTAGATTTAGTTTATGTTTGTTTGGTATGAATAAATGAGGTGAGATCCATGACAAACAAAAAAAAATCTAAAGAACAAATAAGCACATCCTAGCCTTCCATTTTGATTTCATCCAACGGTATAGATCAAACCAAAAAATAACAAAGGGAGGGCTAAATTGACATTTTAGCTCATTTAATATAAAAAACCCACTTTCCACATTTTTTTTAAAAAAAACAACATATCTTGCAAACGGTAAATCTTCAAGCTACAAAAAATACACCATCGCGACGAGAATTAAATCATCTTTCTATAGATATGCACTTTTATATACTTTCGAAAGAACTTTTTTTTCAAAATTTCCATCCAGAAAAATTGATGACATCAAATAATCTGACTTTCTAAGTATCAATTTCCCCTCTTTATTGACCATTTTAGCCTAATAATGTTACTAGTATTGTCTTATTCCTTCGTGTTTCGTTTCAAGACCAGTAATAGAGTATGAAGTGACAAATGGACGAAGTTGAAGTCATTACAGACAAAAACTAGACAATGGGCACCTACAACATATGAAGACACCGGCGTAACTACTTGATGAGGTTATGCCGTAGCTTAATTATGACGTAGAATTATCCACATATTCAAGACTACGCCGTAACTAGTAATAATGTTACGGCGTAATGACGACTCCGTGACCACTCAATGAAACTTATGAAGACTACGGCATAGCATTTCAAGACAACTACGACGTAGCATGGTTACGGCGTAACTATTCTATCCAACTACGCCGTAACTAGCTCCACGGATAAGACCAATTGAAGATAACACTAGCTACGGCGTAACTAGTAATAGCGTTAAGCCGTAGCTCTTTCTTGCCTATAAATACAAGACGAAATTTCACTTTGATGATCATCTCCCTTTTCCCAAACTTTTCTAGGGTTTCGGGAGAGCACCCACAGAAGAAGGAGTTAGAGTTAGAGGTTCAGAGATGGAAGTTCTCGTCTACTACAATCATTTGTATTCGAGTTTGGATTCTCTTATGGTTTTACAATAATCATTTGATGAATTCATTTTAATTCAAGTTTTGTTTAGTTATTTGTTCTCTTTTATTTCTTCATAGAGATATCTTCTTTGTCCATTCATTTACACTAGTTTCAGTAGTATTATAAGCTTGTTTGTATCTATTACGCTAGATTGAATTGAGCAGACCTCAGTTTATCTAGTAGGCTAGGAGAATTGACCATAGACCCTAGTCTGGTAGATTGCGAGGATATGGTTGGGATGACAACTGACTACGGACCTTGTATGCGAATTGACCATAGGATCACCTTACAAGTGGAGGTACTTAAGAAGTTAGAGAGATCTAAGATCCGAGAGGCCGGATCTCTACCGAATGCGATCTATTAGATTTGGTGCGTTATGACTCAACCGAGTATCCAATCTCCGCTTACTAGCATGGGGTAGTGCCTGTGGTTCTGGAGACGATATTAGGGAAGATAGGCTATTATGACTTTACCCTACGATTCTTAGCGATATTTATGCCACTGTATGTAGTTTAATGAACCTAAACATTGACTTAATAAGCTTGGTTAAGACTTTATCTTCTCACCTTCTATCTCTTGCCTGAATCTGTAGGTGTAGCGACTGCAAACCTACATTCTATATCAAATGCATCTAATTATCTCAATCGTTGTACTATAACATACTTTGATTTCTTTCACAACAGCTCTTAGGGACGACACTCGGATTTACCTAGGCTTTGCTACATGCGATCGGGTTCTCTGCCCGTTAGTATGTGTTTATCCTTGTATCTCTTAGTTTATAAATTTAAAGCAGGATGAAAATACGCACCAAAACTCCTACGGGATTCGTAAAAAAATACTTATGATTTGTTATTTTTAAAAATAACAAGTGATTTGTAAAAATGAGTAAATAATTGTTTTTGAGTTTTATACTTTTATGTCACAGCTTTTTAAGGGTAGATGTTTTTTATATAATTGTTGAAATGAGCTATTGGAATCTCTTTATTAAAAAGTTGTATGTTGTTATACAGAATCCCATGTGATTCTCTCTGATCCTTTGGGATTCATATAGAATCCCATGTGTTCCATAAAGATACTTGACGAGTATCTTTTATGTGATTCATACAGAATCTCACGGGATTCTGTATGAATCACATGGGTAATCATTATGAATTACAAGTGATTCAACAAAGAATCTCATTGGATTCTGTATGGATCACATGGGATTCTATATGAATCACAAGGGATCATAGAGAATCACATGCAATTCTATATAAATCCCACGGGATTTACATTTTGCTTTATATAAACTGGAAGTACAAAATCACTTGAGATTCCATTTTTTGTGTAATGTTATTAGAAAAATTCTTGTTCACTTTGAACATATCTTGTTTACTTTGAATATATAATGTTTGTTACTTATATTCTGTTTGATCACATGGGTAATCTGTGTAAATCCCATGAGATTCTGTATGAATCTCAAGGGATTCATTGTAAATCCCATGGGATTCAGTATAAATCTCAATGGATTCATTGTGAATCTCATGAGATTCTTTGGTGCATCACATGGGATTTTTTTAATATTTTAGTATATGACAAATTGTCTCCAAAAAAATATATACAACACTAAAAAAAACTAAACAAATATTACTACCTAATAAAAATAGTTGAGTTATAAAAGCAAAAATCCCCTACAATCAATACCTCATTTCTCCTTCTCACGTCTTCCATATTTAAACCCATCTTCATCTTTTATAGACAAAAACACACACTAAAAGACCTACAAAAACACACACTTATAAAAGCAAAAATCCCCTACAATCTCAATGGATTCTGTATGAAATCACATGGGATTCTGTATGATTTATCTTGTCGATAAATCACAAAGGATTCTGTATGAAATCACATGGGATTCGGTATGAATCTCAAGGGATTCATTGTGAATCTCATGGGATTCTTTGTTGCGTCACATGGGATTTCTTTACAAGTATCAACTATCAAGTAAGATATGCTATAAGTTAAAAAAAAAATAACTTACAAAATTTAATGATAATAATGTACCAAAATTTTTATAGAAAGTAATAACATACAAAATTTAATTTTTAATTCACTTTGTTGATCAAGTGACTAATAATTACATATTGTTTGTCAGTGCGTGGGATATATATTTTGCATACCAATTTTCTCTTTATTATCTTTAAATAAATGTGACTAGTAGTAGCCCCCCTTTCATCTTGGGTGATTACGTGTCACATACTCTTTCCTTCTCTTTCTATTTATTCCTCTATTTCTCCCCTAATTCTTTACATACACAAAGAAATTAAACTACTATCCAGTTGGGGATTTCATTCATTCAGTAACCAGATTTTATATATAAAAAAACTATCCGTCCAGTCCACATCATCAACATCATTACAGATCATTAGCTGACGTCATCACTGATAACCGCTTGATCCGTAGAAACGACGTTCTCCGCCGTTGCTGATGTGACGACGGTCGAATCAACGCCGATAAAGCACGTTTGTGTTTTTATGTATGTGACGTAGACGAACACATACACATCCTACGTGGATTGGTATTCTGTTGTAACTGTTTTTTTTTCAAGGTGCATGTATTTCACGGATGATGAATATGATGGCGATGAAGATTTTAAGTGATGAAATGGGGGAAACAATTATTGAGAGAGAAATGTGGGAAACAGGTGAAAGTGAATGAATGAGAGTGAATGAGTGTCTTGAGTGTGTGAGGAGGGTGTAGTTAATTTACAAAGATACCCTTTAACCTAATTTAAAATGATGGGATGACATAATCTATGCTGTTGGATGATACAAGAATGAAGGGTCAGGATGATATAATTTGATCTTTAGCTAAATGTTGTTCTGTATAGAACTTTCGTCATGAATATATAAATTTTATTATTGATGGATTCGATTATTTCCAAAACCACCATAAGTATTTATTAAACATGTATTTGAAGGCGCAAAGAAACGTTCATACACGGTTTTAGATCTGAAAAAAATTTAGTATAAATTTTAGTTCTTTTTCTATTCTGAAAGGCTAAGATTTATTAAAAATAAGACTCCGAGAAAGATACCCAACAAACAAAAGAAACATAAACGACACTTACAAGTAGCAAACAAACCCCAATACAAGAAGTCTGAAACACCCCTGACCAAAAGAAAAATCAACCATTAGGTTTGAGAAATCACAAATGTCAAATTGAGAATCCAACAGCTCTAGTCAATAAGAATAGATGAACAACATGCAATCCATAATTTCGAAAGACGTTGGATAGACGAGAAGATATCCTCAGACTTAGCACTTGCGATTGAATCTAAAGGAGCATTAACCACTTTATTTCTCCACCTCCAAACAACCCAAATAGCAATGGAAAACTCCATTCAAAATTGTACTAAGCAAGGGCAGCTAAGATTTCCCGCAAAGCAATATCGACAATAGAGGAAAGAGACGAAGGAGCCAAGGTGCCAACACTGTTAAATGCTTTTTCATAATCCACATTAAACATTAAAAGCTTATGATTCTCAATTTTGGCCATATGAATTATTTCATTAGTAATTCGGCATCCATCAAGGATTTGTCTTTCTACGAGGAATGCAGCTTGATTAGGACTGATAATTGATGGAATCCGTTTTGTTGCTAACCGTATAGCAAGAATGTTAGGGATCACCTTATAAGTACAAGTAATTAAACTAATCAACATATAGTCTAAGAATCCAAGTGGACATTGTTTTAGTGATTAACACTGTAAAAGACGGGTTACACCAATTTGCCAAATACCCAGTAACATCAAAATACTTAATCCAATCAAAAAATTTCAACTTAAATCACCTCTCAATAGGCGTTAACTACATGACATATACAAATTTTAGTTTTATCAAACTTTTTAACCCATGTACACTGGTTAATAAACACAGTTTGTATAAATAATAATTTTTCGGATATCATATTGAAACTTTAAAAAGAAATTACATAAGTTGTTATTATATGTATAATCTGATGTATTCGTTTGCATATCACAGTCACTTGTGCTTTTATTTTAATATTTATAATCTCGTGTATATACGAATTTTGGGAACTACAACTAATTTAATCTAGTAAAAATAATAAAATTATTATAATAATATTAAGGAAAAATTCCCGAAATACCCCAGTTGCCCTAGTACACAACACTTCTGAGACCTTAATTGTTGGCGATCTCAAAAAATAGACCGAGTTGCCCTGTACAATTGGGCAACTCAAACCCCCAATTGACAAGTGTGACTTTACTGATTCCAAAGGGGGTATTTTGATTTTTTTTTGAATTCAAATCCATCAAGTAGCCATTTAACTGGATATGTAATTATTTTGTTTGCTATTTGTCCACTAGCCCATTGCCATATCAACGCAGACCATAACGCGAGCAATAACACGAGCAAGCTGGTACGGCAACGCCTCCTCGACGCGTTCCAGCTCAGCATAACGCCCAATCAAACATTATCATACACATTGCTCTTAATGTGGAGGCTTCAAGATTGAACTCATAGGGCTCATTTATTTGCGGGAATGTAATGCAGCGAGCAGGGGTAATACGAACTGTCCCTGCAGTTTCATGAATGCAAATCATTCTGAACTTATAACCCAAAAAAATGCATACCAAGTGTTGTAGCGGTTTCTGGAATACTAATCAACAGGCTTCAACCCAAAAGGTTTCCAAATCTATAAATAAGATGTGGCTGCTGTTAAAATCTTACAACTGCTTCCTCATCAATTACACCGGCATTAATGAGGGAGGTATCATCCAGATCGGAATCACAAAACAAAAGGTTGATTTACTGGGCACCCATTTATCGCGTTACTAATATAAATTTTTATGCAGAAAGATTTAGGATATTTGTATGCAATAAAACACAACTTGGGTGATTGTTTTTTTGTAGCTTATACGCTGACTTGGATTTCTAATTAATTTGCAGAATATCTAAATACTTATGCAGTTAAATAGATGTGTAAAGATTCACCACAGTTGGTATAGAGTCTTCAGGCAGAGTATTTTTAAAGCAAGGAAAAAAGAAACGGCATAAAATTGGCTCGAGGTATGAAATCCAATTGCTACATTTCTTATCATTCGTATATGTTCTAATATTTATGTCATTTTAAACAAGTTTAGCCTTTGGGAGTTTGTTAGGCACGACGGCGTATTTCCTGTGAGTATCATATTCTCATTGCACTCTAAGAACCAACCTACTTTTTGCATTCCACAATTTGGACTTTAGATATTGGGATTGCTTATAATTTTTTTTAAAACTGTCAGATTGAGTAACAAGCCTAAATTTTGAATTGCAGGCTTTATATATTTGGGATTTGGGTGTACTGGAACAACTTAATTGGTAACACATTTGGATTCGTGGTTTAAATTAATGGTATGTTAAAAATTACCATTTTATATTGTGTAAGCATAGATTTGGGGGGTAAGGATCCAGTGAGAAGAAAACTTAAAATGAGAAGAATGGGAAAAAAGTATAACAACATATTTGAGATACATCGACTTGAATTAGATACATATCTATTCACTTATATGCATCTCAATTAGTTTTGAAAGTGATTCTGAAGTGAAAAAGATGCAAAGTAGTACTAGCAACAAATTTGACCTGCAGAGGATGAAAAATCATATGATTCTTCTAGCTTGATTAAATGCATCTAATATATGTATATGCAACTAATTTTTAGCTAGAAAATATATTATGGTGCATCTAAAAGATTAAGGATGCATCTAATTCAAATCGATGCATCTCTAATGGGTAGTTATAGATATTTCTCATCCTTCTCATTTTAAGGTTTCTTCTCATTTGATCCTAAGTCTAGATTTGGGTCGAAAAAGGTGTTGAATTTCTTCGTATCAGTTTACAAGTACGAGGCCGACATAGATTTCTAATGCAGGTGATGGCACTAAGACGGTGGTGCAAATGGTAGCGATATTATGTGCATTGCAAACGCAGCTCTTGGAATATCCTTCATCGTGTGGAGTTGTTAATCCTAATGAGTTTATTCAGCTGAGGTATGTAAACATTAATGTATGAATAAGTTGTGCTTTTAGAACCAGGAAAGACATGATTTGATTAGAGTATAAAATATCCCTAGTTTGACGCAAAAACAAACGATTTCGAAACACTCAATTACGACATCAGCTTTTATACATTTGTTGCATTTTAATGAGATTTTCTTATTATATGCTGTCTTATTCCCAAAGTATTCAAAAGCTTTTGTGTTGCTTATGTAGGCAAAAAGAAGCTTGAAACATAAAAAAGATTATATTATTACAAGTAATGTAATTCTAATTCTTTTATATAATTTATAGTTTGTATTTTTAATCGTATAATCTTATACATAAATGATAAATTAGAGTATGTTTATAAATCTTTTATCTAGATGGATTAATAGATTATCATAAAATAAACCTAAGGTCATTGCTGATAGGTGTTTCTTTTTCTTCTTGCTGCAACTTAAGGCGACAATGGGGTTCGGCAATATGTATTGATGCGTCACGTTGTTCGTGATGTTTGTACAAATACACAAACAAGTGATGATTGGTATGTAGCTTATTATTTCTACTATTACGCAATGAACAATTAAATACAACTTGTGTGCATCGCACAGGCCTGAATGACCCGTACAATAGAAAGATTAAGCATTTGGTGTATTTAATAGGAAATTAAATAAATTGATATACACTTTAGGATTTTGCCATAAACTAGATACATTTTAAAATAATTATCCTTTACTTCTACGGTTTTGCTAACCCCTCAAGCCTATTATGATTATCAAAAATAAATATTAATGTTTTGTATCTTTAATAACACCTACCATGTTTTATAAAATATGTAGATACATGAAGATTATAGGAATATACATGAAATCATGTGTCTATTTGATATTGATTTTATAGTCATAGTAAACCTAACCATAACTTTCAAGATCATAGTTAAAGGAACTTCTATTTTTAGGATTAGTTACATATGGTAGTTGGATTCATTTGGCTGGTGGTTGCTATGGTCGACATGGGTTATGTGTTGACTGGCAATTTGTGGAACTTTGCGAACTCCTTTAGAAGTCTCCGTAAACACTTTCGATGAAGTTAAAACAAATATAAAATGAACCAACAAAGCTGTTTAGTAACGTGGTCCCACAGATGGTGCCACTGATCGTATAATGGTTTGCACTGATGATCAAAAAGTACTTGAGATGTATATTGGAAACTTCTAGCTAGGAGCTTGAGATGGCCTGAAATAAGACAAAGAAACACGTTATGTTAGTTGAAGTGATAGGGTAGACCCTACGAACCCGCTCCCGCATGAGATCAAGTCATCGGTTAAAGAATGAATGTGTTTGATGAGACGAAAAGTGTTACGCTTTTAGGGGGTCATTTAAGCCCTCATTCGTATAAATGTGATCAAATATTGCCCTAAATCGTTCCTTTTGTCATTTTAGGTACTTTTGAGAGAAATTCTGGAAAACATGCATATTCGGATGTTTTTGGAGCATAAAAGTGAAGAAAACGACAAAGTCTCAAAAGATGGTGATTTATAAGCTGACGGCGTCAGAAGTCACAAGGTGACGCCGTCAGAAAGTCTTGACAAAAGAGTGAAATCCAATTTTCAAATGACAGGCCAGAGGAATTAACACCTGACGCCGTCAGGTGTTAGGAATTGTAGGCCGTCAGGAGTAAAGTTAAAGAGTGACGGTCCAGAAGGTTTTATAAGGTGACGACGTCAGAAGTGGATCTAGGCCATCCGAGAAACTTATTGGCGGCGAGCTGACGGCGTCAGCCCTTATAACCTGACGCCGTCAGAGTGTAAAATCTATATATAGTTTTCTAATTTTCATTCATTAGTGTGGAACTTTGTGGAGAACTTTTAGGGCAAACCCTAAAGACGAATTTTCTGTACTTTTTAGGGTTTCCAACCCTTGGAACCCTCATGCTTAATTAAAGATAAGTCTTCACTTTAATTCAATCAATATGTCTATGTGTTGGTTGATTATCTCTTTTGCTTGTCTTTTAATTAACATGTGTAGCTAAATTCTCTAGTGTTTGCTTAGATCTAATGAAACCTAACTATTAATTATTGGTTGATTGGTGTGTGTTGTTGTTTGTTGGGATGATTGTTCCATCAATGTTAGGCTCAAGAAAACTGGCCAACCTCCTTTATGGTAACGTGCTTGAACGTCTTGGGAAACATGTAGCCAAGGCATACTAGGCTATTAAGGTAGTATTTAACGCATGAGCCACTGTTTACAACCCCTATGGTTGTGCCGTGCATGGCATAGGGCGAGATAAGAGCTCATAGAATTGGAGAGATATGTATGCCACTCCATGAGTTATTAGGAATACACCCTTCATCCACACAAGTAACACACATATCAATTAACCGGTAAAAGATAGTTAGGGAGTAATGAAATCTAAGTAAACACAATTTTCTCCATATTGTTTTCACAACCACAATAGTTTAGATATTTATTTTATTTTAATTTGCATAAGTAGTAAACTTGGGTTAGTTGACTAGCAACTAATTCCGCCCTTCCTCTAAAAACCGAGATTTTACTTGCTTTCAAAAAAATATAAAAATACAAAAAGAATCTTCCTTCCACCCTTAGACCTATTAGAGTAGCTTTTCTATCCTAACGAACACTATTCCCTGTGAGAGAACGATCAATCCCCCGTACTTACCACTATCCTATACTACATCGGTCAGGTACACTGCCTGGTGGGGTTGTAAGCCTCTTGAGATCCCTCGAGAGGTAAAACCTGTTGTAAGGTCACAAAACCACGCATCAAGTTTTTGGCGCCGCTGCCGGGGAATAGTTATTGTTTAGGTAGAATTTTTATTTTATTAGGTCTACTCATTAGATTCCTATCTAGTGAGATTTTTATTTTCTTTTTAGTAGCTTTCTTGTAGTCTATCTTTTTCTTTGTGCCCTTTGTTTGTAAAACCATTTTCATTTGTCACTATGGCGGATGAAATTCCATTTAGATCATTGACAATGGAGGAACAAGTATATTTCACCAATAGATTTGCTTCTTATCATTCCAATGAATTTTTGTGTGATCTTAGTGATATCCAAGAGGAGTTGGGGGTAAAGTTAGATGGGTTTGATGAATTCTATGCATGTGTAATTTCTATTAGACGATCATTTTCAGGATCAATTCCTTTTAGTGAGACCCTTTGGAAAAATTTTGAGGAAAGCTTCCTAACCGTGAACCATAAGTTGAATGAATTGATGGTTTTGTATGAGGATATAGATGATCTTGACACGAGGAGTGACGAGGTAAATAACCCAGGCCCACCAAGTACCCTACAAGCCCTACCATCATTGGAGACACACACACCACCCGTGACCTACCCGGAAGAAGTAGAAGAGACTATAGGAACCCCAATAGAGGTTGAACCCTTGGACCAAACACAACTAGAAGAAATAGGTTTGAATACTTGTAGTGATGACCTTTCTTTTAGTTCTATGGAAGTTCCTAGTTTTGATGAACCGGAGCCTCAACCAAAACCGTTACCTAATCTTCTATCCTTGGATGAAAATTTAGGAATTGAAATAAGTCCCGATCCATCCATCAAACCATATAGTACAGGTAGTTTTACGATGAAGGTAGTAGACTCTAAACCATGTGGAATGGAAGCCAATATAGGAGTTAACCATGACTTACACACTTATATCACCCATTCATGATTGATCACAAGAAACATTATGGGTTTAAACCGGGATTACTAGGTCAAGATGGATTCCCAACTAGGAGTCTCTCGAAGTTGATAGAAGATGATCCCTTTTTAGGAGAAAACTTTAATTCACCCATTGACCAAAGTGAACTAGGTAAGGTTATGATGAATGGAGCACACCCCTTTGAGTATATAATTCCTCCACCACTCTTTCCTCATGAGGCATACCTCCACCGAGATGGTGTGTATCGCTACTACCACCCGCACTTAATCTTAAGTGTTGGGAAAACCTCCCCTTTATCCGTTAAATAAGGGTAGAGTCAGGCTCGTGACTCGAACAAAAACAAGCGCTTCTTGGGAGGCAACCCATGTTTTATTTGTTTTTGTGTGTTTATTTGATTTTATTTGTTTCCGTACGTAAGTTATATTTCTTGGTTATTGATTCATGCTTCAAACTAAATTTTGAATATGCTTTATTTTGTTTTTAACTTCGTCTTAACTACATATAAAGGTATTTTGCAAAAGCTAAGTGTAAGGGAAATCCAAATCGGTTTATAAAGAACGAATGAACATGAATCATAACAACGAAATTAACTTACATATTAGTACTTGTTTGAGTCAAATGCTTGTATCGAGTCATAATGAATTTTTGCAGGAATTCCAGGAAGTAAGATTTAGATTTTCCAGAATTTTTCCCGGAAGCTTAACATGAGAATTCTGTCAGAACTTTCTGACGGCGTCAGGCTATAATTTTCTGCAAATTTTGAAAGTTTTGCATTTTTCCGGAAACTTAAAAAGTTTTGTCAATTATTCAACTTATAATCTCCAGGAATTCTGCAAAATATTCATTCCACAAGCATTATATCTTATTATATAGATTTTACCGCCGATTTTACGCGAGGTTGGCCTTTATCTTTTTCAGGTTAACAGGTTATTTTGGATAAGAAGACGTTTATTGTTTTGGAAGGGAAGCTTTGAACGTTCATCTTTCTTGAAAGAAGATCTAACCATGTTACCTCACTATCCACAATAAACGATTCAGGGGAGTATTTGATTTCATTCTTTCATTTTATTTACTTTTACGTCTTCTATTTGAACATTGGGGACAATGTTCGGTTTAAGTGTAAGGGGGTAAATAAAGACACCGTTGAGAATATACTTACGCTTGATGTTTTGCTTTGTTTGATAGTAAATTTGTAATAAAACCAAGAGAAATATTTGTTAGGGCAATTTTAGCGCCAATTTAAAATTTTTTACAACATTTAGGAGTGAAACCTTAATCTTAATGAGCGTCTCATGGATAGGAAATTGTATGACTAGCACAAAACCGTACCACTAAAAAAAATTTCCACCCCAAATATGTGAGATTCGCCCCTAGAATTGGTAGGAAAAGCATCCATCTTTGGTGCTATGATGTGAGTACCGGTAGTATTTAGATTCTAGAACTTGCGTTAGGACCATCTCAAATCCACAAGTGAGACTACATTCGTGTAGTTAAGATTTACTACATGATAAGAGGCTTTAGGATTAACCCATTATTTTACACCCGTATATTTGTTATAATTACATTGACTTCATTGGTCAAGTAATTCTCCCACACCCTTTGCGTTGTACCCATTTTTGGTACACGATACCCCTAGTACACCCTTCCGAGCCTATCCTTTCGTTTCGACCTTTGAGCATCCTACTCAAAGTGAGAATTTGTTACACCCCACTTAATGTACACCCAAATCGCCTTAGCCTACCTTGTATGCACTCACCTTTGGTGCATTATTGTGAAAGCATTTGTTAAACCTTTAGTTAATTATCTGGTCAATTGCGTGGTTGCTAAGTTAAGTCATATCCTTGTACATATTGTTTTGGGACGATTGGGACTCATGGGTAAAGTACTAGTGTAATGGAGTAATGGGGAAGAGCAACATTATTACCCCCATACGTGCTAAACATTTTTAAAAAAAGTACTCCAAGTTTTTCGATTATCTTAATTCGAGTCATTAGAATAGTGATTGTAAAGTTATGTAAAGACTCAAGTGTAAGGGGAATGCAACTCCCCTATAATGTATTATTTTGGATGGTAGGGTAAGAGTGTATGAAAAAAAAATCAAAAAAATCAAAAAAATACAAAAAAATATGAAAAAGAAAGAAGAAAAACATACGGACTACCATCCCTTTTCCTTTTATGTT
>LBNU01003906.1:28454-41220 GCA_014162995.1 Artemisia annua | reverse complement strand
AAGTAGTAAACTTGGGTTAGTTGACTAGCAACTAATTCCGCCCTTCTTCCAAAACCGAGATTTTACTTGCTTTCCATAAAATATAAAAATACAAAAAGAATCTTCCTTCTACCCTTAGACCTATTAGAGTAGTTTTTTTCTATCCTAACGAACACTATTCCCTGTGAGAGAACGATCAATCCCCCGTACTTACCACTTTCCTATACTACATCGGTCAGGTACACTGCCTGGTGGGGTTGTAAGCCTCTTGAGATCCCTCGAGAGGTAAAACCTGTTGTAAGGTCACAAAACCACGCATCAGTGTTCTATATGGAGAACGTAAAAAATGAGTGATGACATACCTGAAATGTGTGAATGAGATGGGTATTTATAAGCATGATCTAAGAAAGACCTAGATCAAGCCACGTGTCTCAGCTAGATAGGTTCGTGTGAAGCACACTCTCTCTAATATCGTGTGAGCCGATGGCTCACATATCAGATATTAAACTGATAAGAACATATACTACATTTGATCGAAGCACATTCTCTCTAGCCAATATGAAAACTCCAAGTGTATGCTGTGAGATCTTGCCCATGTGCGGTTGTTGTACACACGGGAATATAGGAAATGTTTGGAATTATTGAATTCTGCTGAATAATACTGCTGATAGGATCCTACTGACGCCTTAGTGGTTTCTGCTGATAGTGTGATCCTGCGGATATCTGGTTCCTGCTGATTTAGTGCATCCGTAGGAATGATACAAAATAGATATACTTTGTTTATTTTAGGACAAGATATATAGAATATCTTTTATAGCTTTATAATTATTCGTTTCTTGTAAGAAGGTTTAGGGTTTCTTGTAGTATAAAAGGAATCCACGGCCAATGCATTATGTACGAATTCATATTACAATCAATAGTGATTAATAGAAGATCCATAGAGGATCAAAGTGTTTTAGTTATTTGTTCTTGTTCTTTTGTTTAATTTCCGCTTGAATACAAGTTATACAGAGATTTTCCTTTAGTGTGTTATTGATTACATTAGCATACTAATGATCCACAAAGGCTCTAAGATCTATCAAGGTCTATAGTTTCAACAAGTGGTATCAGAGCCTCGGGAGGGTCTCTGTGTACTAAGAACTACTTTTCTTCACTCCAAAAACACCTTTCTATCACCTTACAACCATGTCAGCTCATTCAAATGAGTCAGACGTTAATCAAACACCCAACACATCAGCAGCTTCCATTCAGCAGCTTACCCTCACCAGCAGCAATGCAAAGTTCCCTTATCTCAAGAAGGATGAATATGAGATATGGGCGATGAAGATGCAAAATTGGATCACCAACACTGATTACAATCTCTGGAATGTGGTCCTAAATGGCAATAGCTTGAAAAAGACTGGGGAAGACCCTAATGGTAACATTACCATTTTTCCTCCTACTACTGCTGAGGAGGTGATTGCAGTTCAAGGAGAGAGCAAAGCAAGAACTATCTTGCTTCAAGCTATACCAGATGATCATATGGGTGATTTTCACTATCTTGATGATGCCAAGGATATCTGGAGGGCCATTAAAGCACGGTTTGGGGGTAATGACGAATCCAGAAGGATAAGGAAGTCCATGCTCAAGCAGGAGTTCCAGGAGTTTAAGATATCAGACGAAGAAGGTATACACAAGGGCTATGACAGATTTCAGAAGATCTTGAGTCAGCTGAATCAGCTGAAAGCCAAGCCTGACAATGAGGACTACAATGCGAAGTTTTTAAGAGCCCTACCTCCTTCGTGGTCTCAGGTCAGCATTGCACTTAAAACCAAGGGTGGCCTTGACTATCTCTCTTTTGATGATCTCTACAACAAACTCAAGAGTCTTGAGCTTGATATCAAGGGGCACTCTTCCTATTCCTCACCTCCTACAAACTCAGCATTTGTCAGCACTACCTCTAATAGGTTGAGATATGCTGCAAGTCCAAGTTCTTCTTCAACTTCATCTTCTAAAACCTCTACTGGACCAAAGAATCATCCACAATCTAGTAGTGTATTAGAGGATGTGCTTCATTCATTTGTTGCTGACTATGAACCACAATAGCAACTTGCTTTTGAAGATTTGGAGCAAGTAGATAAACTGGACTTAGATGAGATGAATTTGAAGTGGCAGATGGCTATGCTTTCAGTTCAAGTCAAGAGGTTTGAGAAGAAGGCAGGGAGGAAGATTAACTTCAGAGGCAGGGATCCAGCTAGATTTGACAAAAGGAAAGTGAAGTGCTTCTCATGTGGTTAAATGAGTCATTTTTCTAGGGAGTGCACTGAGAGGAAGGCGGATGACAAGACCAGATACTCTACCTACAAGAAGACTGAAGAGGAAGCTGAACAACCCAAAGCATTGGTATCTGTGGATGATCATGTTGATTGGAAGGATCATGAGACTGATGATGTGGAGAGTAGTGCTTCTCAGCTCTACTCATACCTGGCATGTTGTGACACTGAAGATGAGGCAGAAGAATTTGCCTTGATGGGCATCTCATCTCAGGTACAAAATTGTGTTTTTGGTTGTGATAGTAAATGTAATGCTCTTAAGAAAGCTTATGATGAAATGGAACCACAATATAAAGATTGTTATATACAAGTACAAGCATATAAAGAGGCTGTTAAAACATTAGAGCAACAAAAAGTGTGGTTCCAAAAGAATCAATTAGCTTATGAAGAAAAAATTAGGGTGTTAAAAAGAGACTTAGAAAATACTGAAAATTTGTTGAAATTCTCTAAAAAAGAAAAAGAAAAAGTTGATTTAGAAAAACAAGAGTTACAGGTTAAATTTGATAATGAAGTTGCAGGTAGACATAAGTGGCAAAAAGGGGCTAAAAGTCTTGAGAAATTAATTGATAGTTGTCAGTCCATAAAGTTTAGGAGAGCATTAGGATTTGGTGACTATATAGGACCAGATGAGGTATATGACCCTAATGAGCCAAGTACTTTTGACCTTGAGCCTGAACCTCCTTTGGAATTTCAAAAACCTGTCAAGTTTGTTAAGGAGGGTGAGATGCATAATGTACCCTCAACAATCACAGGAACTTTTATGCCAACCTCAGACCACCTAGACTTAGTTGAATCACAATTAGAGTCTAGCAACAAGTCTTCTGACTTGCCTACCTCTGGCAATGCATCTAATGATTGTGTATCTTGTTCTTTCAGTGACAAGACATTTGAGACCCCTTCAAGTAGCTTTGCCAGTTGTGATTCCAGTCCCAAGACCTCACCCAAGTCTTCTTACAAGTCTGTTGACTTCAACTCAAGAGTTGCTGCTGATGAATCAATTTCAAAGACAGCATCTTTTGAAGACTTATCTCTTTATTCTATGAAAAACAATTCCTTTCAGTCTGCTAAAAACAATTCAATTTATGATTTGAATAAATTTGTTTGTAATAAAACATCTATTGTTATGAACAAATCTTCTAAAAAGAAGACCTGTTTTGTTTGTGGTAGTAAATTTCATCTTATTAAGGATTGTGATTTTCATGAGAAGAGAATGGGTGTTTGTGTTGATCAAAAGAGACCTAGACCTATGTGGAAAAATGTTAACAAGATCCCCTCATTTGTTCCACAAGCAACACATATCACCAGCAGATCCATTCCTTCTGACAAATCAGTTTCTGCTGATAAGTCTGGTTCTGCTGGTAAGCCGGTTCCTGCTGGTAGACTTTTTTCTGCTGGTAGAAACAGGAATGTTGCTAGACCATTTTACAGACATACTAGTTCTTACTTTCATAATGGTTTTTGGTCTAGTGTTTATGACCCAATGTATATGGGGGGGGGGGGCATACTAGGATACTGCTGTTAAGCCCTCAGCAGGTTGTTCTTGGAGAAAACATAGACCATCTACACACAGGGGAATCAAGAACAATGGTGGATCTCATTCATCTACATGGCCTCACTATTATGATCCACAAGGCAGGCTCAAGTTGTAAAACCCACAATTCCATAATACATTAAAATTACCAAAATGCCCCTAATGCTTTACATAATAACTAAATAAATAGAAGAAATCACAAACACTTAGAAAATTTGCAACATTTGACATATGAAAATTTTTATATGAACATTATAATATTCTAAATGCTATAAAAATACTTGTCACATTTATTTTGTTATAATTGGGCCAAAATACATTTTATATGTATACCTTTAATTAATTAAAATGCATAACTTAAATATAATAGCAAGAAAAATTTAGAAATAGTTTCAAATCAGCTAATGGGCCGAGTATCACTCCCCTATTTCATCTATAAACACGTTCCTTCTCATTTCCCATTTTAAAAAGTCAAAACCCTAGCAATAAACACCACAAAAATACATAGCGGCGCATAAGAATTTTTCTGAGGTCATGGGTATTTTTCTGGGCTGTATTCTAAACCATAAGACGTGGTAAAAATATTTATTTAGGTCGTGGTTGATCGAGTGAAGGCTGGGAACTTTTATTGTGTCGATTATTGTAGCCGAGAGGTGAGAAAATCATTTTGCTTCTTCCACTTGTTTGAACCCCTTTCTGGTATTTTCTTATCATCCTATATATCACACTCAATATATATAAAATGATAAATCGATTCATGCATGGTTCTTTTGATCATACGAATTTAAACATAACAAAAACCCTGAAATTAAGCAAAAACTCTAAATCGGCCTATATTAATTTTTGGTGGCTCGAATGGATTTTTGTGCTATGTATCTCTGTAAAGTCGACCTATATAAAATACGTTTACATTTATTAGAAGCTTGTAAAAATTGTTTTGATTTCTTTTTGTTTCATGCGATCGGATACAAATGAAATAAAGCAAAATGGGACGTGTGAATTAGGGTTTATATTTTTCTGGTTTGGTGATGTTAAATCAATATTATAATTAATGTGTAATGATTAGTATGATAATTAAGGGGATTAGGGTTAGGTTTTTGTTGTGTTTTATTTGTACCGATTGTAAAAAAAATAAATAGAAGGGTGTGTTTGGTAAACTTCTAAACTTGCTGGATATTTTTGAAACTTATTTTGGACCAGGGGCAAATAGTAGAAAATGTTACTTAAAGGGTATGATGTGCTAATTTGGTAAATTGAAGGCTTATTTGTAATTGTTATAATTAAAGGGGTTGTTTTGCAAATTATTGAAATTAAAGGACTATTTATGTAATTATTATAAATCGGTTTAATTATGATATGAGGACTAAAATGGTAATTTTATGATACTTGGTGAATTTCTATGATTATTGGATTAACTATGTGGTTTATATGTTAACTTGATAACTAGAAGGGTTAGAAGGTAAATATGGTAACCAGAAGGACTAAATATGTAAATATGGATAAATGATGCATGGTTCAACCTAAATAAATCATGAGGGGCTTTTTGTGACATTTTTTTATTGTTGTGGTGCTTATGTGATAATTATAATGGTTAAGGGTTTAAATATGTAAATGAGATAATTAAGGGACCTAAACGGAAACTTGGTAAACTTGAGGGTGTAAAGTGTAATAATTGCTTAGTTGACTTTCTTGACTTAAGTTGATGCGTTATATGAGTATGTGATCATTTATGACCCCCTTGACTTGTGAAATTGACACTTGTAACCCTAAAACATGTTCGATGATTTGATGAAACCCTAATTTCACAAAACCTTTCTAAAACAGGATTCTTGATATTTATGAACACGAGAACTTGATAACATGATGAAACTAACCTATGAGAATGTGTTAACATTCGGGAACTTACTAAATTTGGAAATCTGCTAATTATGGGAACCTGCCATTTATGGGAACTTGCTATTTATGGAAACCTTCTAAATAAGGAAACTTACTAAAAATAGAAAGTCTTCTAAAATACTCAAACTACTTAAAGTGGTAAGTTACTAAATATGGAAAGTTACCTAAAATAGAAAGCTGTTATTTTTGGAAAACTGCTAAAAATGGAAAGATAACTAAAAGAGGTAACTTACGTGAACCAAACTCTTCTTGATTCGTGTCCGTTCTCTTCTAGGTTCGGTGAAGCAGGAGTGATCCTTTTATTCCGTTATTTATTGATCTTGCTTTTGCTCTTGGACTAAGGTACATATATTCTGACCTATCTACAAGTTTCTCATATACTCTTGTCTTTACTCTTCCTCGGATATCTTGAACCTTGTTATATTCTTTTGATTATTGCACCTTGCTATATTACCTTGATTATTGAACCGTGCTATGTCCCCTTGATTATTGAATCTTGCTATGATCCCTTGTTAAAACTAAACCTTGCTTGAAACTTACACTATGACTCTTGAACCTTGAAATAACCTTCTCATGATACCTTTGTGACCTTAACCTTGAACCTTGGTGGGACTTGGATACTCTTGGGATATTATAACGGGAGGTGAAATCTCTTTTCTTAAAGTTATGACATGCAAACATTTAAAGGAGAAATTATTTTATAACTTCACTCAAGACTAATCTTCTAAATGGGCTTGTATTATGAACTTTTCTAAACAAATGATGGGAACCTACTAAATGGATCTTTTATTTAAACTCTCATTATGACCCTTTAATTTTGAACTATGGGACTTTGGGGAAAATGGAATAATGAACCCTGCGGATGGGAACCTTGACTTGGACCTCACCATCTTGACTCATTGGATACTACATCCTTGGTTGACCTCTTGATACTGAACTCTTGATATTGATCCCTGATATTGACCTTTTGACCTTGACACTTAATATTGAACCTTGACTTGAACCTTGACCTTGGCTGGACACTTGTATTTGATATTGGACCTTGACTACTTGACCCCTTCAGTATTTTACCCAGGAGCTACTTGTTGTGGAGTAGCCACAACCATAGTATTGATGCACCAATGCTATGTACTCTAGCGTGGCTGGAGAGATGTCCCACGCCGTCCCTGATTCTTGTTATCGACTGCTGCTATGATTATTATTATTGTTATTGTTATTGGCCAGCAGGGGCGTATGGATGCATCCTAGTCTTGTCTTGTCTTGATACTTGCTTGGGCTACGGCCATCTTGATTATGATTGGACTACAGTTATTATTACTTGGTGATTGGGCTTGCGTGCAATGCGACCCCTCACTGCTTGGGAGTTGATCACTCCATCTTGATATACTTGACTTGATTCTTGCTTGTGCCTGGGGAATAAATACTGAAGCCTTGCAACTTGGAAACCTTGACATTGGAGACTGGGTAATTCTTGATTATATACTTGACCTTGACATCAAAGACCGGGTAATTCTTGATTATATACTTAACGACCCTTGAAACTGGTACTTGATATTAAACCTTGATACTTGACCTTGATACTTGACCTTGATACTTGATCTCAATACTTGACCTTGATACTTGACCTTGATACTTGATCTTGATACTTGACCTTGATACTCAACCCGGATGACCCTTTTATACCTAACCTTGATAATCTCTTGATAAACCTCGTGATTCCATTGACGAATTCATCTTGTATTCTCTTATCTTGTTATTTTACATTTCTTGTTATCTTCATATCTGTTCACTGAGCTTGTAAGCTCAGCCGCATTTCTTTTCTCATGCGGCAGGTTTAGTAGGAAGCTGGGTTATTGGACGAAGGCTTTGTGTTGGGCTTAGAAGACTTCACCTTGTTAGATACTTGTTGGACTTAGTGATGCTTAGAAGTAGTCTTGTTTTGGGCTTGTTGTTGATGCCCTTTTGTATCTTGTACTTGTCTTGTTTCCTTGTAACCCTTGTAAGTTTTGTACTTGTATTGTATCTCTGTTTCACTTGTGTTCTGAATTGACCCCATAATGTAATACTTTAGACTTTTCGGGTTGGGGTGTTACACAAGTCATTAATGACTTGAGTCTCCCTATGATACTAACATTGTTGTATATTTTTGTTGTTGTTGTAGGATCATCCTCTTATGAGTAAAGATGTAGGTATAGTAGATAGTGGTTGTTCAAGAAGCATGTCTGGGAACAAAGATAGGTTGCATGATTTTGTGCCAATTACTGGAGGCACAGTACAATTTGGAGGAGGAAATGGGAAAATTACAGGGAAAGGAACCATTAGGACCTCTAAGCTGGACTTTGAAAATGTCTACTATGTGCAGGACCTACAAAACTTCAATTTGTTCTCTGTTTTACAAATTTGTGACACAAAGAACAATGTTCTCTTCACTGAGAAGGACTGTTTTGTGTTTTCTAAGGACTTCAAGCTACCTGATGACAGTCAGATTTTGCTAAAAATTCCAAGGAGTCACAATCTATACACTTTCAATTTGAATGATGTCCAGCCTAAAGGAGATCTAGCTTGTTTAGTGGCAAAAACATCCTTGGATGAATCTACCAAATGGCACAGAAGGATGGCACATGTAAACTTCAAGACCATCAACAAGTTAGCCAAACATGGATTGGTCCATGGACTTCCAACCAAAGTCTTCACCAATGAGCACAATTGTGTTGCCTGCAACAAAGGAAAGCAACACAAAGCATCATACAAAGCCATTACTGCAGTGAGCACAATTTCAAAACCTCTTCAGTTGTTACACATGGATCTTTTTGGTCCCACTTCCATCAGAAGTATTGATCATAAGTACTTCTGCCTGGTGGTTACTGATCACTATAGCAGGTTTTGTTGGGTATTCTTTTTGGGAACTAAAGATGAAACTTTTCAAACTCTTAAAGAATTTATTACCCTTATTGAAAACCAGCTAAACAAGAAGGTTCAAAGTATAAGGTGTGATAATGGTACAGAGTTCAAAAATGCTAAGTTAATTGAACTCTGTGGGTCTAAGGGTATAAAAAGGGACTATAGCAATGCCAGGATCCCACAACAAAATAGGGTGGCTGAAAGGAAGAATAGAACCCTCATAGAGGCAGTAAGATCTATGCTTGCTGACTCTAAGCTACCCACTATGTTTTGGACTGAAGCAGTAAGCACTGCTTGTTATGTCTTGAACAGGGTATCTATCACTAGGCCTCATAACAGGACACCTTATGAACTTCTGACAGGGAAAGTTCCTACCATTGGTTACTTTAAACCATTTGGATGTCATGTGACCATTTTGAATACCAGTGACCACTTAGGAAAATTTGATGGGAAAGCTGATGAAGGGTATATTGTTGGCTATTCAGCTCATAGTAAGGCCTACAGGGTATATAATATGTCTGCTAAAAGAGTAGAGGAAACTCTAAACCTGAGATTTCCTGAAGAGAAACCTAATGTTCAGGGTAAAGGTCATGACTAGTACTTTGACCTTATTTATTTAACAGACCATTTGGGCTACACTAGATTCAAATCTAACCAATCTGCAGGTACACAAGAGTCCCCCTCTAACAATGCAGGTGCCCTGGATGGACTCAGATTGTGACTCTGAGTGTGATGAACAAACAATTGTTGTTCCCTCTTTTCCTACCACTCACAACTTTTCAGGTTCTCAAGACAAAGTGTGTTGGGAATAAAGCTAACAGTTACCACTGATAGGCTTGTGGAAGACACTGCTGAAGAATGCACTGGCAGTGGAAACTCATTACCACTGCTAGTACATATAGTTACCACTACTTATTAGATAACTGATGTATTCGTGTATAGATAAGTATAGAATAGATCTTGTGTATATTCTATTTAGATAGCTTAATACTTATCTTGTAAAGGACTCCTTGCTCTATAAAAGGAGATCCTAGGTCATTGTCTAAGGTACAAATTACCCTAGAGAGCTTCAAGGTGTAACCCTAGTGATAGCTAAGATCACTCGTATTATTATCATTAATAATATTGAAGCTTTGTGTTACATACAACTATACTCACTCACAATACATCATATAAACTATCTTCTAAGTATTGTTAAGTAAATTCCGCGTGCTTAATAATATTACTCAAAGTATCAACAACACAAGGTGTGTGTTTAGATCCATCAAGTGGTATCAGAGCCAGGTTCTGATACTTTGATTTAGAAGATCCAAGAAGAAGCTTAACTCACTCACTCAAAGATGGAGATGGAAAACAATCAGTCAAATGTTCCAAGACTTCCCAAACTCAAACTTAATGAGTTTGAGATGTGGAGGATCATGATAGAGCAATACTTTCTCATGTCAGACTATGCTTTGTGGGAAGTCATCTTAAATGGTGATTCCTTCAAACCTCAATCAAAGACTGAGAAGATTGGAGATAAAGATGTTACAACAATTTCTGTGCCTACTACAACAGATGAAAGGACCCAAAGAAAGAATGATCTGAAAGCCAGAAGTTCATTGCTTATGACTCTTCCAAAAGATCAAATAATAGCATTCACAAAGTTCAAAACTGCAAAAGAACTTTTTGAAGAGATCTGTTCAGTGTTTGGTGGCAATGATGCTACTAAGAAGACACAAAAGACATTGTTGAAGGAAAGCTATGAAAATTTCTCTGCTTCAAGCAATGAATCTCTTGACAGCATATTCACCAAACTACAGAAAATGGTCACTCAATTGACTGTGTTTGGAATTGAGGTGGAAAGGGAAGACCTCAACTTTAAGTTTCTAAGAAGTTTGCCTGCTGAGTTTCACACTAATGTTACAGTTTGGGAAAACAAACCTGAAATTGAAACTATGAAGCTCAGTGACTTATACAATAACTTCAAGCTAATTGAGCAAAGGTTAAAGAAGGCAGGAAAGCTAGGTTCAAGCTCTAGTAGCTTGGCATTGATGTCAACTTCAATTGACAATGATGACAATGAAGCTGATAGTGATGATGAATTTGCCACTGCTGGTTCAACTGTTTCTACTGGTAATGCTCTTGTTACCACTGCAGGTTCAAAGAAGAAGGTTGCTGGTATAGGTGATCCCACCTTTTATGCATTCATCTCTACTCAAGTGAATGGCTCTATATTGACTCATGAAGACATTGAGCAAATTGATGATGATGACTTAGAAGAGATGGACATAAAGTGGCAAATAGCTCTCCTTAGCATGAGAGCTAGGAAGTTTTTCAAGAAGACTGGCAAGCCAATCCACATTAATGGAAGTGAGACTGCAGGGTTTGATAAGAATAAATGGAGTGTTTCAACTGTCACAAGTTGGGACATTTTGCTAGGGAATGCAGAAGACCAAGGAAGCAGGATAACAGATCCACTTGGTATAAGCAGAAGAAAGAGCCAACAGTGGAAGAACCAAAGGCAATGTTGGCAATTGATGGTGTAAGCTATGATTGGAGTTTCATGGCTGATGTTGATGAAGACCAATCTACAGAAGCTGGTTTCATTGCTACAGAACATGCTCTCATGGCTCTCTCTGACTCTGAGGTACAAAATTTTGAAAATTGTTCTAAAACATGTAGGGCAACTAGAGAATGTGAAAGGCTTAATGAATTATGTGAGAGTCAAAGAACAGAGTTGTTTGCTGCTAATTATACTGTGTCAAATCTTAGGAGAGGCATATCTGTGTTAGAAAAACAACTAGAGCATTATAGGGAAAATGAATCTAAATTCAGTGATGATATGATTGTCATTAAAAGAGAGTTAGATCATAAGATAGCAGTAAATGAGGCTTTGAAAGAAGAGGTTGAAAGACTTAAAAAGGTGAATGAAAATGTAAATTTATCTGTTGACACCTTGTTTTATCAATCTAAGTCTATTGAAAAGATTTGGGATGCTCAAATAACTAATAAGGCTAAGTCTGGTTTAGGATACAACACTGTACCTCCACCACTTAGAGGTGTTCCAGCACCTCCAGGCATAGATTTAGCACATACAGGCATAGAGGATTTTCAAGAACCTATACTTGAATATGGCCCTCCCAAATTTGTTAAAAGTGAGGTAGAGATTAAGAAGGACACTGATGTTTTTGAGAGTGCTAGTGATTCATCTGTTATAGATGAAAATGTTAAAAACAGTGTTGAGAAACCCATCCCACAGGTTGTTAATACTAATACAGAAGAAGCTAGGAAACAAGTAAACAAACCTAGACAAACTGTAAAGTATGCTGAGATGTATAGAAAAAGGTCATCAACTCCTAGGGGTAACCAGAGGAGTTGGAATCATGTAAAATCTCAACAACTAGGTAGTGATTTTGTGATGAACAACAAAGCATGTTATACTTGTGGTAGTTTTGATCATTTACATGCTAAGTGTGGTTCTAATGGTGGGAGAAGGGAATTTTATGAAAAAAAATAGGGTGAACACAAATAAGTTTCAAAGCAAAACACACCATAATTCTCACAGCAACATGATCCCAAGAGCAGTACTTTTGAAAAGTGGACTTCAAAGTTTTTCCACTGCTAAAACTGTTAACACTGCTTTTAATAAGTCACCTGTATCAAGTGCAAAACCAAAAACTACTTTTGTTAAGTCGGCACAAACAGGTAAAATCTCTTATTACAACAAAAAGGTTCAACATAAACAACAGTAGGTACCAAAAACTAAACAAGCAGTTTCCACTGCTCCTTCAAAAGTTTCCACTGTCAGAGTTGTAAATAAGAAAAAGGGGAACATGGGAAATGTTGTGAAGGCCTCAGCACGTTGGGAATGGAAACCTAAAGGAATAAACACTACAACCAATCTCAATGGTGTATCAATGACCTTTGATAGATTTAACTATATTGATACACGAGGCAGATCCAAGTCAATCATGGCTTGGGTCTCTAAAAGAAACTAACTTCTTTCTTTTATGTGCAGAAACATCCAAGGGCAAAAAGGTCAGATCAAGGAATTTCAGATAGTGGATGTACAAGGCACATGACTGGCACCTTGTCCTATTTATCAAAATTTGAAGCTTTTGATGGACAAAATGTCAGCTTTGGAGGAGGAGTTAATGGTAAAGTT
>LBNU01003906.1:10170-27183 GCA_014162995.1 Artemisia annua | reverse complement strand
CGTGCCGCATCACAAGCCAGCGACACATCAGCATAGTCGGTATTAACAATACGATCCAGCACCCAACGTTTCAAACCCCACTTATAATGACGAGCCTGTCTAGTTGCATCTCCTGTAACAGTAGGCCCCACAAAACTGGCCAACCTGAGAAAACGTTCCATATACTCCGCCGCATTCTCCCGCTCTTCCTGATAAATAGCACCATACTCTCTCTCAAATCGCTGCTGTTCCGAGAGAGGGATAAACCTTTTGTAGAAGGCCTCACGAAATGCCTCCCAAGTACAAGTCTCAACAAAACCAGCACTCTTCGCCTGAATATACGACGTCCACCAGTTAAGGGCGTCGCCGTCAAACTTGAAAGCCGCTAAACGAGCTTTCACCCCATCCGGACAACCAATCACCTGAAACAACTTCTCACAGTGGTTAATCCAATCACTCGCTGCAGTCGGAGTGGTAGCTGACAAGAAGGAATTGGGCTTCAGTTTGTTGAAGCGTTCAATCCACACATGAATTCCCTCATTGCTGCTTCCAGCCCCATCATTACGCTCGTTACGCATATTCTGAATAGCAGCAGCGACGGCTTGAGCAACAATCTCCTCAATGTTAGGAGGGTTACAGGGTCAAGGTTAAGGTCACAAGTGTATTATGACAAGGTTATTTCAAGGTTCAAGAATCATAGTGTGAGTTTCAAGCAAGGTTTAGTTTTAACAAGGGATCATAACAAGATTCAATAATCAAGGGGACATAGCATGGTTCAATAATCAAGGGAATGTAACAAGGTGCAATAATCAAGAGAATATAACAAGGTGCAATAACCAAGGGAATAAACAAGGTTCAAGATATCCAAGAAAAAGGAAAGACAAGAGTGTACGAGAAACCTGTAGATAGGTCAGAATATCTGTACCTTAGTCCAAATGCACAAGCAAGATTAATAAATAACGAGAGAAAAGAATCACTCCTGCTTCACCGAACCTAGAAGAGAAGGGACACGAATCAAGAAGAGTCCGGTTCGCGTAATTTACCTCTTTTAGTTATCTTTTCATTTTTAGCAGCTTTCCAAAAATAGCAAGTTTTCATATTTAGTAAGTTTCCCGAAATAGCAATTTAATACTTTAAGGTTATAATTGATAACTAATAATATTTAAGGTTAAAATGACCAATATTATAAATTTAGGGTCTAAGATGTAATTTATCAAATTTAAATATTAAAAGTCAAATAAAATTACTTTAAAGTTTATTTAAATAAATTAATGTTAAGATAATAATTTTGGACCCCGTCATTATAATTTTTATATAATTTAGTACCGTACCCACGATATTAATATTCATGCCGTGACGACCCAAGATTGTTATTATTTTGTAAACAAACAAGTCCAAGACACCCTCTTGTCAAAATATGCCGAGACAAATACTTCTCTTGTTGTTTAAATAAGCCGCGACACACACCCTTATATATATAATAACATGCATGCATACGTCCATTAGCTCATTTTATATTTTAGGTTCAAGACATGTAGATGTCGTGTATTAAAAGATCAAGATTCATGTATAATACCAATCAGAAAAACAACCATATTATGTTAATATATAAGGCTTCATAAAGTTAACCACATGCTACCCTTTTTTTTATTCATTCACCATTCGAATTCATATATGAAGCTAAGTTACTATGCATGAAATCTTTCTTTTATTTTATTCGTAAAATTCCAGATTTAACATATATAAAATAGATTCAGCCTAAGGAACATCTTTTAGATTCGAAAAGCCAAAGAAATATAAGATCGACGTATGCGGTTTATTATCTCTTTAATATTTATTCACAGGTTTTTTTTAATATGTATAACGGAGATCAAAACAAACGTACATGCTGTAGATATGCAAAGCCAACAGACACCCGAATCGAAATATGAATTTCATCATTTCATGTGATTAATACTTCCATACGTACCCTTATTTAACCGATCAAAGATTAGCTTTACGTACATGTTATAATATTTCATGCGACTGAATTGGAAGGCAAAATAGAAAGCAATGTCGGCATATACAGTATCCAATTCTCATTATTCGTGACGTCTATTTCATTTTCAGATTACAAGTTATAGAGGTGTTAGATTTATTTCGAGATGCGAAGGAAAACAAGAACGAAAGCACATGATACCTTGGAGTCGACCGAAAGCAGAAAAGAACCAAAGGATCTCTCCAAAGTCGAACCAACAAACTCTCTTGTTGTCGGGTCAACAGAACCGTGGAACCACATGACCAAAACCGATTTGTAACCGATCACTACGCCACCCTCACACCAATGCTAGGACACCCCGAACCAGGTCACCCTTGTTACCACGATCAGTCGATCACCCTCGCGATCACACCTCGATCAACCTCCTTCGTACCACTTTATTTCTTGGAGAAAATGCGAGCTGCCGTCATCTTTGTGTCTAGGGTTTTATGAATGATAATATCCTTGATTGAATGAACCGTATATTGAGAGATAAAAATGGTATGAGGAGCGTATTTTATTATGGAATGGGAGATCATATACCGTAATGCATGGGATTCTTTTTGACCAATTAGTAACTTAGCTATCCAGGAATTTAAAATGGGCTTCAAATCTTTGTAACAATAAAATGTTAAGGCCCAAATGAATTTGTATTGTAGGGAGACAAGAATTCGGCCCAACGGCCGTGTGAAATGCTTTTAGATAGTAGGTTTGTATTTTAAAGTTAGGAAATTTGATAGTTAGGTTATAATGTAAAATCTTTGTAGTGTTATATTTATTTAGGGAACTTGTAACTTTAGGTTTTAGATTAAAAGAGTTCTCTTAGATTTCCAGGTTAGGGGCAAAATAGGAATTTTAAAGGTTTGAGATATAGGGTTTTACACGTATGGTGCAATACTTATTTCTTAGTCCAAATTTCACATTCTTGGGTTCTCATGGTGTTGTAGTAGCACAAATGAAGTTTACTTGAAGTTACATGTTCATATTTGTAATCGCACAATAGTCGTTTTTGATTTAGGGCTTGTTTGGTAAATGTACACATTTCTTCAAAATTCCAAATTGGAGGGCATTTTAGTAATTTTAACGTATTATGGAAATGTGGGTTTTACAACTATTCCCCCCTGAAAAAGAATTTTCGTCCGCGAAAATGCAAAGGTAAGGTGGCAAAACAAACGAAGGTACATCAAACTACGAACAGAAAGGAGTAGTTTAACTCACACAAATTCAGACTTAAAGGATTTCAACGAACAGAGTGATCTTGTTTCCAAAGACTTGATCTTAATGATTCAAAGAAGGTTTTCGGTTTCCCAGAGGAGGCACATCACACAGAATCCAAATCAAAAGAATCACATACCGAAAGTAACAGATGACAATCATATCCCTTTCAAGGTATTTCAAGGATGTGTAGGAATGAGTGGGTATCCCATTCGCGGACAAGGAAGTGGACTAATCAGATGTGTATGGATCGAATGATATCATCATGAAAGTGACATATGGGTTTAACTCTTCAGATTTTCAAAAGGTTTCGTCTTCAATACAGACTTCCAAAGGTATTCTCGTAAACCGACAGATCTTGATTCTCATAATCCAAAGCTTCATATCTTAACTCATAACAGATCATCGTGAACGGATCCATCGAATGTGAGGAGCATATACATAGCAAAGCATAGGTGTGGCTCGAATCAAATTCATATAGATAGAAGATAAGTTGACCGGTAAAATAAATGGCAGGGAGCTCTACAACGGAACCTAGGTTTTATCAAAACATAGGAGTCAAACAATCGCGTGACGCGTATCCAACGTATCAAAACGTACAGCGATAAGGCAGATCAAACATACCGATCAAAAGAATCCTAAAGTCTCACTATTCGCAGATCGTCGCAAACGAAAACAGAAATTTAAGTCTCTACTAAGGCACTTCTCAAGACATCCTATGAACACAACAAGTGCACGTTATATGATGTAAGTATTATCACGTTGGCCAGACGTCATAATACTAGCATCATATAAATATGCCCTCATGATGATCATACTCTATCTCAATCAGTGAAACAATCTACAAGTCCACCTAGCAGTCCAAACTAACTCCTGGGTTAGTCCTATTCAAAGATCAATAACAAAACGATGTCGACAGAACAAACGAAGCTCGAAAAGACGTAACAAAATCAAACAATCATCATCAGAAAGAAACATGTCGCTAAGGCATCAATTCCTCCATCACAAGGTTCGTTTCAAGAATTTGTCTCTTTAGAATCTTTTTATGTCCGAGTTGTCAGTCTTCATCCATCTTCATATCTGAGAGTGAAACGAAATCACTATCTTGAGTTTGGTTCCTCAAGCCTTTTGCAGTTCCTTCTTGGAATGTGACTGAGTAATGTGAATCTCTGGTACGGTCTTCAATCTCCTCATCATCCAGTCTGCTTCCACTCTCAATTCATCTTAGTATAACCAAGATGAATAGGGAAGTGAGACTGTATGTTCTTCATCAGCTCCAGGTTCACCATCTTGACCAGGTTCTTGCGTCCTGCTCGTCCACTCTTCCGCCTTGTGAGGAAAGTCACCAATTCTTCAGGGCAGTCATCGTTGTTTGTCATCTTCCGGTTCTATCTAACTCCATCCTCTGGTGGGAAACTTGGTGGTTCAACAAGAATCATATCCGAAATTTCAGGGTGCCAAAAATAATTCACACAATAATGTTCATTCCTCGGTGAACACAATAGGTGCAAGAGAATTCATAACCGCGAAAGTAACGTACGATTCTCTAGAGAAAATAATGATAGCAAAAGTTCAATGATAGGAAATCATGGTAGAGAATTTTCAAATAGTTCAAAACATCAAAGTGAGACATAGTAGAACAATCGTCAGCATCTCGAAATCTTAAGCAATCAAAACTCATATAAGGATCAAATCAAAGTTGACTCTCCAAGGAAAGACATGTCAACCTAGCAGGCCTTTATCATTCAAAGTGAAAGGAAATACTCTTATACTCGTGGTTAAACACCACCCGACTTCTCAGAGATGGAAGAGATGAGTAAAACAAAATCAAATAATGTCAGAATACTTACAGAGGATTTACCAAAAGCAAGATACGAACATAGAGTGCATCAAACACGTCATCGCCATGTAGATTCTTAGAATGCCCAAAGAGATGTCAAAAGGATTAACAAATAGATCAGGGATCGAAGATAAAATCAAAATAGCGTTATGCATTACCATGCAATCTTAAATGCCTTCCAACTTCTAGTGGTAAACTTAGGTGGTGCAAAATCTCTAACTCCAAAAGGATGATTCCAAAAATGCATAGCTAAACGTAAGGCATGAATCAGAGTAATGCGGAAGCAAAGATACATAAGAAATCTCTTAAAGTCTACCCATTCCTTACGGGTCAAAACTTAAGTTCATATAGGGGATTCCTAAAGCAAGTTCTCAAAGTGGTTTCCTAAGTTCCTACAGTGGAAGCCTAATGGTCCAAAACTCACAGGTCATAGCCTAAGCTCTACGGATGTTGCATCCGCCAATCCAAACCTGTCTCTGATACCATAATTGTAACACCCCAACCCGGCAAGGGCTAAAGTGTACATTTATGGAGTCAAGTCAGAACACAAGTGAAACGGAGATACATTACAAGTACAAAACTCACAAGGTTTACAAGGAAACAAGACAAGATACAGGATACAAAAGGGCATCAACAAGCATAAGCCCGAAACAAGACTACTTCTAAGCATCTCTACGTCCAGCAAGTGTCTAATAGGGTGAAGTCTTCTAAGCCCAAAACAAAACCTTCGTCCATAACCCAGCTTCCTACTAAACCTGCCGCATGAGAAAAGAAATGCGGCTGAGCTTACAAAGCTCAGTGAACAGATATGAAGATAACAAGGAATGTAAAATAACAAGATAAGAGAATACAAGATGAAGATCATATATGGGATCACGAGGTTTATCAAGAGATCATCAAGGTCAAGTATAAAAGGGTCATCCAAGTCAAGTATCAAGGTTTAATATCAAGAGATCGCCAAGGTTAAGTATAAAAGGGGTCATCCAGGTCAAGTATCCAGGTCAAGCAATCGAAGGTGCAAGTTTATTCAAGGTTCAAGTATCAAGGTCAAGTTATCAAGGTTACAGTATCAAGGTCAGAGTAACAAGTTAAGTAATCAAGTTTAATATCAATACCAGTTTCAAGGGTCTCAATATATAATCAAGAATTAACCAGGCTCTTCCAGTTCAAGGTTACCAAGTTGCAAGGCTTCGAGATTTAATCCCCAGGCACAAGCAAGATCAAAGTCAGTAATCAGATGCTATTTGATCAACTCCCAAGCAGTGGGAGGGGGTCGCATTGCACGCAAAGGGCCCAGTCACTCAAGTAATCATGAATCCTGTAGAATCCAA
Organism: Artemisia annua; assembly: GCA_014162995.1. Taxonomy (NCBI): domain Eukaryota; kingdom Viridiplantae; phylum Streptophyta; class Magnoliopsida; order Asterales; family Asteraceae; genus Artemisia; species Artemisia annua. The sequence continues at coordinate 20,801 of LBNU01003906.1, read as the reverse complement.
ATCATAATCAAGGATGGCCGTAGCCCAAGCAAGTATTCAAGCAAAGCAATCATAGGATGCATCCATCACGCCCTGCTTTTAGGCAAATAACAATAATCATACCAAAATTGCAGCAGCCAGTCGATAACAACGAACAGGGACGGGCGTGGTACATCTCTCCAACCACGCTAAAGTACATAGCATTGGGCATCAATACTAAGGATTGTGGCTACTCACAACAAGTAGGCTCCTGGGTAAAATACTGGAAGGGGGTCATTCAGTCCCAGTCCAATCCCAAGTACAAGTGTTCAAGTCAAGATTAAAGGTCAAGTAAGTTTCAATATTAAGTGCAAGGGTCAAAAGGTCAATATCAGCGATCAATATAAGAGGCACCAAGGATGTAGTATCCAATGCAGTCAAGATGGGGTGGAGGTCCCAAGTCAAGTTCCCATCCACAGCGGTTCATTATTTCCATTCCCCAAGTACCCATAGTTCAAAATCAAAGGGTCGTAATGAGAGTTTAAATCAAAGATCGCATTTAGTAGGTTCCCATCATTTGTTTAGAAAAAGTCATACATACAAGGCCCATTTAGAGAGATTAGTCTTGAGGTGAAGTTATTAAAATAATTTCTCCTTAAAGGTTCCATGTCATAACTTTAGGAAAAGGAGATTTCACTTCCCCGCTTATAAAATCCCACAAGTATCCAAGTCCCACCAAGGGTCAAGCGTTAAGGTCACAGTGTATTATACAAGGTTATTTCAAGCGTTCAAGATCATAGTGGGGTTTCAAGCCAAGGTTTAGTTGTTAACAGAGGATCATAACAAGTTCATAATCAAGCGGGAGACATAGCTATGGCTTCAATAATCAAGGAATGTAACAAGGTTGCAATGAATCAATGAGAGTATAACAAGGTGCAATAACCCAAGGAATAAACAAGGGTTCAAATTTATCCAAAGGAAAAAGAAAGACAAGTGTTAGAGAAAACCTGTAAAATAGTCAGAATATCTGCTACTTAGTCCAAATGCACAAGCAAGATTAATAAATTAACGAGAAGAAAAAGAATCACTCCTGCTTCACCGAACCTAGAGGGAGAAGGGGACACGAATCAAGAAGGAGTCCGGTTCGCGTAAATTTACCTCTTTTAGTTATCTTTTCATTTTTAGCAGCTTTTCCAAAAAAGCAAGTTTTTCATCTATTTAGTAAGTTTCCCGAAATAGCAATTTAATATTTAAGGTTATATTGATAACATAATTATTTAAGGGTTAACATGACCATATCTATAAATTTAGGGTCTAAAATATAAATTATTAAATTTAAATATTAAAAAGTCAAATAAAATTATTTTAAAGTTTATTTTATAAATCTATATTAAGATAATAAATTTAGACCCCTGTCGCTAAAATTATAAAATTTATTAACGTACCCACGAACTTAATATTTATGCCACGACGACCCAAGATTTTTATTATTTCGAAACCAAACAAGTCCGTGACACCTTCTTGTTAAAATATACCGAGACAACCACCTCTCTTGATGTTAAAATAAGCCGCGACACACACCCTTTGTAAAACAAAACCAGTCGCAACTCTTTATAAAACTTCCAATGTTTTTCCGATATAAAGGCAAAAATCATGCATGCAATCCTTTATTTTATTTTAACTTGTAATATACTAATCAATAACGGATTGAAAGTCGAATGAGCCACACCAGATATATGAGTCGAATACAGTAAGTTATAGGTTGTTTAGTATAGATCTAGAGTTGTCATTTCATGTGTATTATTCTATGATTTAATCCCAGTTTAATGCATGTATATTAAAGACCACAAAAGTGCTTTTAAGAATTTATATTATTACATATTCAAAAGCAGAAAAAAAAACAAGTTCGACATAGCATCAGTTTTTATAATCTCAGTTTATTATTTTGTGTGACAAAGGTTCCATATACATGCAAACTTTCCATGCACCTTCTACCTCAAACAATGAAACATCAATATAACTGATCACTTACAACTACATTTTACGCATCTTTTTTCAAATCTGTTTTAAGTTATAGAAAACCAGCCAACCACAATCCTTTTTCTTTCGCATACTCGTTTGATAATCAAAAACATTTGCGAAACACACTTAGTTAAATCAACCCCCTTTTTACTCCATTCGAAATAACACCACGTCGTGGTTCCTTTATATGTTTTAAAGCCATTCGACACTAGTAAAATCGGGTCCAAACTCGTGTACCAATATCGATTACATGTTATGTTTAATCACTGTTGTCGAGCCATGACTGATAAAATCGATACTCACCCCACGTATGTTTTATAGTCGATACATATATAGTTGTATTCTTGTTATTTTATGTATCGATCTCATGATTTCATGTGAGTTATTTTTATGATTTTATGTTACCTTATACTCGCTAAAGAAGGCAGAAAACGTGATCGAAACAGAAACAATCAAAGAAAGTTATTGAACAAGGTTTGTACACGTTACCCTTGAAGCGTGTCTCACGAGAAGAAAACACAACACACCAGATACAAGATCGAATACCAGCAGAAACAAGGACCCTTCGGACACAGCAACAACAACCCTCTTGAATTCGGAAATATGAGAAGAAAAGACCAAGCCGCCAAGCAGGTTTTAGGGTTTTGTTGTATGTGAAAATAATTGGGTGAGAAGAAACCTTATAGTGTGAGAAGTATATGGGAGGAAACGTGGGGTATAGTTGGCAAGGAAATAAGAATTTCCGTGATTTGGGGGATACATATTGATTAGAGAATCGCTATTCCAGGAAGACATAAATGGGCCAAGCTTGCATGCATTCTTTTAGTAGTCAAGGCTAAGGTTTATGTCTTAGTGTTTTGTGATTTAAATTGGCCCAAAAGAATGAGTATGAAACGTGATTTAAATTGGTCCAAAAGAATGAGTATGAAACGTGTGAATGAACTTAGGTGTAGCTTTGTATCATTTAAACATTAAGTATTTTATTTCTTAGATCATGGGTTAATATCTTGTTCTTATAGTTTTAAGTTAGAGGGGCATTTTAGGTATTTAACGTGTCATGAAAATGTGGGTTTTACAACTATTCCCCACTCAAAAAGAATTTTCGTCCGCGAAAATGAAAGAAGAAAAAGGTTGCGAAACAAAACGAAAGCATACCAGGCTACAAAGGAAAATGAGGGTAGCTGGCTTGCATAGACTCCTCGGTCTCCCAGGTCGCCTCACGTGGTGGATGGTTCTTCCAAAGAACTTTAACAAAACGAATGACTTTATTTCTCATGACTCTCTCCTGTCTATCAAGAATGGCTTCCGGTTCTTCCGGAAGTGACATGTCTGGTTGAATCTGATCCAAAGGATATGACACCACATGTAAAGGATGATAGTTGTACCCCCGCAAAAGAGATACGTGGAAAACGTTATGCACATGTGCAAGCTGAGGTGGAAGGGNCAAAACCCCAAGTCCAGCCCATAAGTCCATATGGTTCATAATGGGGTGAGAAAAAACCTGGACAAACTGTTGTACAAGGAGCAAATGAATGGCAGGGCAACTTTTGAGCATTTTAGATCAAGCAAGACAGGGATTCAAACCAAGTTCTGTTTGGTCAATAACCCCTGAAAGCCACAAAAATTAATTTTCAAAAAAACAGTTTTAATTCAAATTTCAATTTTCCATATTTAACCTGTACAGTGTTTAAATTTGGGACTCATTTTCACAGTTTCAAGTCCTTTACTTTCCCAATTTTGGGGGGGCCAAAGTTGACTTATCTTAAAAATGGGGATTGAAACGTAGGCACTATTTTATGATATAATCCTAAATAGAATGTGTTATAGAATACAATAACCTATCCACAAAATTTGCTAAAACCTTTAACTTAGCAGTTGTTTCAGTTTGGAGTTAAATCTATTGGGGGACTTTAACCAATAAGCGATGCATTATGCTTCTTATCACATATGGGGAACTAGTATTATGGGGGTAATTTAACGGTATTGACTCTATTATTAGGAACACCAGTAAAAGACAAGCAAGACCCAAACCTCCTATAGCAAGGGCTATTTTATTTCAAGGAAACTTGATTTAGCCCCTTGATTTTTCAGAATGATCATGGCTATATTTAAGGGACTCTGTTATGAGCTCAAATACATGAGAGAGACATTTAGCTATTGTATGTATGCTAATGACAGGTTTAACAAGTTAAAGTGCTCAAATGAGACCCTAATTATTAAATAACACACACCAGAAATTAAGCTCTCACATTCATCCAATAATCCATAAAAACACTGATTACACAGATCTAACAAATTCTACAGAATTGCAAAAAATGAAAATTGCTACAATTGCGTCCAAAGCAAAGACAAAAGTACACAAGCTCAAAACCTTCCTATTACTCCCCTTGGGTTCTAAACCAGTTCATCCCAATTCACCATGTCCTTCCTTCTTCACCCTTCTTCACTGATTTTCTTTATTTCAAGTGATTTTTATTTTTTTGTATTTTTAGTTTTAAGTAGACTGCTCCCAATGGTTTGGAAGCTTTAGCTCTATAATATACTAATTGAGCTGAGGAATCAAGAAACAATACTTTTTAACACTTTTAAATTAAAAACGAGATTTTTTACTTAAATGATGAAACTAACATTGAAACAAGAACAATGGAAATTGATAAAAAAAACTTCTCTATTACACTGAATGAACTGAGAGTATACTTATTTAACTAAATTTAATAACTAAAGAAGGACTTAACATAAATTCGACATTACATACATAAGCTAAAAATTACACACATTAAACTGCTACAATGCTCCTTTATATAGTGGATAATTAGGGTTTTGGAGACCCACTTGACTTTTCCTAGCAACAATTGCCTTTGGATCCTTTGAACTCAATCTTGACCACTTATCACTTTTGGCGCCAAAATGGTTATGATAGCTATAACCTCTGATAACTTGTGATTAGGTTGAGACTATTTGGACTGGGGTGAGGGAATAGTGGTTAGCAGTGATTAGGGGTGATGATGATGGGTGTTGGGGTGGTTTTGCAGAAGTCACATGTGACTGGTAATGGAGTGGAGGTGGTATTAGGGGTGAAGTGGTTTGGGAGGGAGGTGGTTTGTGGGTTTGACTATTTGGCCTGGTTAATAAAAACGGGGTGTGGGTTTATGATAGTGGGATTGGGCTTGGGGAGGGTTTTGGGCCATAGGGGATTTGGATTGGGTTTATTTTGGGTTGGGAAGTAAAAGGGGTGGAGTGTTTTTATGTTTTGGGTTTTATAAGTTGGGGTGTTTGTTTGAAGTTTATATTAGCCCAAGGACCAATTGTGTAGAAACTGAAAATTTCAAGGACTAAATCTGCCAATTTCCAAACTTTGCTTCAAGGACCAATATTGCCACTCTTTGATTCCACAAAGACCTTTGTTGTTCATTTTCCAAAATAAAATCATCCGGGGACTAATTTTGCCAATTTGCAAAGTTAAGGGACCAAACTTGCAATTTCTCCAAACGTTTTACCCAAGGATCATTTTTTATAACTTTTGACTTTCAAAGGACTTTGGTTGACTTTTCTTTAAAAATAATTGCTCAGGGACTGATTTTGTCAAGTTTTGAAAGTTGGGGGACTGAATTTGCCAATTTTGTAAACTTTGTTCGTTTTTCATCTATTTTTAAACATTTTGCATTTGAGACATATAAAACACGATCCTTGGATATTTTCTGAATTTTGATGCGTTTTTGAGTGTTTTTCGATGTTTTGGCAGTTCAGATACGATAAAAATGATGAGTGTTTGAGCACTCATCAATCCCCCACACTAAACTATTGCTAGTCCCTGGCAATCCTTTATGAAAACTTGATGGATTTTAAGTATCTTTACCAAAAGCCATCACTTCTGGAGTAGCCAAATGTTTCAGTTCAAGTAAGAACTATGGTACACTGATAACCATATGGTTTTGAGCAAACCATCAGCTTTAAACGGATTTGATTAGTCTTTACCAGAAGCCGTTTGCTTCTGGACTAGCCAACTCTTTGATGGAATTCAGTCATCATCTTGGTGAGTTGATTACCAATTATGGTTTTTCACTGCCTTTACCACAAGCCATAACCTTGTGGGCTAGCCAACTCTTCACTATTAAAGATATGGTGAGTCGAAACCATACAATTTTTGGCAAATTGTAAGCCGTAAACGGATTTGACATATCTTTACCAAGAGCCGTTTGCTCCTGGATTAGCCAGTCCTTATGTGTTTTAGACATGGTGGACTGATAACCATTTGTTGTGTTAGTGCAAAGCACTCACACTAAAAAAAAATTTTTGGCCAAAATGGGGGAATTAAGGCACTAGAAGTAAAATATGATATTAAATTCGCCAGAATTCCCTCCCCCACACTTAGAATTGAATATTGTCCTCAATATTCAAAGTTCCGGCTATTATGCCGAATCCTTGAACGTAGAAGATAACATTACTAGCTAAATGTGGGAACCATTTTTTTATATATATATATATATATATATATATATATATATATATATATATATATATATATATATATATATATATATATATATATTTATATATATATATATATATATATTTTTTTTTTTTCAAACAGCAGGGGATGGCCACTCCCCCACACTAGGGTGATAGAAAATAGAAAGAAGTCAGAGACATGGGTGAAAACCCATGTATATGCTACTGTTTTTGTTTACCGAGTCGCTAGCTTGACTCGATCCCCGAATTCATTGGTTCTTGGGGAAAGTTTGGAGATCCGGGACAACCATGGATGATATGTCCTCTCCAAAGTAATGTTTCAAACGATGCCCATTCACTTTGAAATTTGGTCCGTTATTTTGAGATAATTCGACGGTGCCATAAGGATAAACCTTTGTGATAGTGAATGGGCCAGTCCAACGGGTCTTGAGTTTGCCCGAGAAGATCTTTAATCTTGAGTTGAAAAGAAGGACTCGATCACCAACGTTGAAAACGCGGTTCTTGATCTTTGAGTCATGGAGCTTCTTTGTTTTTTCCTTGTAGATCAAAGAGTTTTCATAGGCCTGATCACGAAGTTCATTCAATTCATTCATTTGAACTTTCCGATGATCGCCCGCAGTTTGGAGGTCGAAATTGGCATGCTTGAGGGCCCAATAGGCTTTATGCTCAAGCTCGATCGGAAGATGGCACGCTTTCCCGTACACAAGCTTGTAAGGCGTACACCCGATGGGTGTTTTGTAAGCCGTACGGAAAGCCCAGAGTGCATCATCTAATTTTTCCGACCACGATGCACGATTTTCACCAACCGTTCTTTCCAAAATTCTTTTAATTCCACGATTGGAAACTTCAACTTGCCCACTTGTTTGAGGGTGGTACGCAGTAGAGAGACGGTGAGTTACACCATACTTTTGCATGACTTTGTCAAATTTGTCATTGCAGAAATGCGTACCACGATCACTAATTATAGCACGTGGAGTCCCAAATCGAGCAAAAAGAGCTTTTAAAAACTTCACAACTACTCGGGCATCATTGGTGGGTAAAGCTTTCGCTTCAACCCATTTTGACAAATAGTCAACAGCCACGAGTATGTACTTATTTCCATGAGACGACGGAAATGGCCCCATAAAATCAATGCCCCATACGTCAAAGATTTCACAAACTTGAATTGCATTTTGTGGCATTTCATTCTCTTGTGAAAGATTCCCGTGACGTTGACAAGCGTCACAAGATTTGACTTATTCTTGGGCATCCTTATATATCGAGGGCCAATAAAATCCCGAATCAAACACCTTTTTGGCGGTGTAGTTTGGATTATGGTGGCCCCCCGTGGGTCCAGCATGGCAAGCCTTGAGAATATCATTGGCTTCCTGACCATAAACACACCGCCGGATGACTTGATCGGCACAGATTTTAAACAAGTAGGGGTCGTCCCAGAAATAATGTTTAACATCCTTGAAGAACTTATTCTTCTGTTGGGACGACATCCCTTTCACAACAAAGTTACCCGCATGGTAATTTGAAAAATCGGCAAACCATGGGGTAATAGAGTCTCCACGAAAGGTAACCGCATTGAGTGTCTCGAGAGGGAAGGTTTCATTAATTTCCTTCTTCTCGAAGACATCTTGGTGGGGGTTTTCCAGACGGGAGAGATGATCAGCAGCTAGGTTCTCAGCTCCTTTTTTATCACGTATAATGATATCAAATTCTTGTAGGAGGAGAACCCAACGAAGCAATCTCGGCTTTGCATCTTGTTTTGCAAAGAGGTACTTCAAAGCCGAGTGGTCCGTATACACTACGCATTTGGTAATTATTAAATACGGCCGAAACTTCTCAAATGCATACACCACTGCTAATAATTCCTTTTCAGTGGTGGTGTAATGATTTTGAGCCTCGGTCATTGTTTTGCTCGCATAGTGTATCGGCTGAAAATGTTTGGTCTTGCGTTGCCCCAAGACTGCCCCTATTGCGTAATCACTAGCATCACACATAAGTTCAAAGGGCAAATCCCAATCGGGGGCAACAAGAATCGGTGCCTCAGTAAGCTTTTTCTTCAAAGTTTCAAAAGCTTCAATGCACTCGGGTGAGAAGATAAACGGAGCATCCTTCTCAAGGAGATGAGTCATAGGCCGGGCGATTTTGGAAAAATCTTGAATAAACCTACGGTAAAAACCGGCATGACCCAAAAAACTCCTAATACCTTTGACGGTAGTGGGATGAGGTAATTTAGCAATGACATCAACTTTGGCTCTGTCAACCTCAATCCCGTTTTTTGAAATTTTATGGCCGAGGACAATGCCCTCTTTGACCATAAAATGGCTCTTCTCCCAGTTGAGACACAAATTTGTGTCTTCACAACGTTTTAGCATATTTCCCAAGTGGGAGAGACATGATTGGAACGAATCCCCAATGACCGAAAAGTCATCCATAAATACCTCCATTGTTTTCCCGATCATGTCGGAAAATATGGACATCATGCACCTTTGGAACGTGCCAGGAGCGTTGCATAAGCCAAATGGCATACGACGGTAGGCAAAAGTTCCATAAGGGCACGTGAAGGTAGTTTTCTCTTGATCTTGTGGATCAATGGGGATCTGAAAATAACCCGAGAAACCGTCGAGGAAACAATAGTACTCATTCCCCGCTAATCTTTCGAGCATCTGGTCCATGAAGGGTAGAGGAAAATGGTCTTTACGGGTGGCTTCGTCGAGCTTTCTATAATCTATACATACACGCCAACCCGTAACCAATCGAGTTGGAATCAACTCGTTTTCCTCATTCGTGACAACAGTAATGCCACCCTTTTTAGGAACACAATGAATGGGACTCACCCAAGGACTATCAAAGATAGGGTAAATTAATCCATCATCAAGAAGTTTTAGAACCTCTTGTTTGATTACTTCGTGAATTTTTGGATTTACCCTCCTTTGATACTGCGGGTTTAAAGTCATCCTCCATCAAGATTTTGTTTGTACAAAATTCTGGGTTAATACCCTTAATGTCGGAGAGTTTCCAAGCAATTGCTTGCTTGTGTGACTTTAGAACCTTTATGAACGCAGTTTTCTCCTCATCAGTTAAATCTTTCGCAATTATGACGGGTAATTTATCATCACCCTCCAAAAATTTTTTTCAAACAGCAGGGGATGGCCACTCCCCCACACTAGGGTGATAGAAAATAGAAAGAAGTCAGAGACATGGGTGAAAACCCATGTATATGCTACTGTTTTTGTTTACCGAGTCGCTAGCTTGACTCGATCCCCGAATTCATTGGTTCTTGGGGAAAGTTTGGAGATCCGGGACAACCATGGATGATATGTCCTCTCCAAAGTAATGTTTCAAACGATGCCCATTCACTTTGAAATTTGGTCCGTTATTTTGAGATAATTCGACGGTGCCATAAGCATAAACCTTTGTGATAGTGAATGGGCCAGTCCAACGGGTTTTGAGTTTGCCCGAGAAGATCTTTAATCTTGAGTTGAAAAGAAGGACTCGATCACAAACGTTGAAAACGCGATTTTTGATCTTTGAGTCATGGAGCTTCTTTGTTTTTTCTTTGTAGATTAAAGAGTTTCATAGGCCTGATCACGAAGTTCATTCAATTCATTCATTTGAACTTTCCGATGATCGCCCGCAGTTTGGAGGTCGAAATTGGCATGCTTGAGGGCCCAATAGGCTTTGTGCTCAAGCTCGATCGGCAGATGGCACGCTTTCCCGTACACAAGCTTGTAAGGCGTACACCCGATGGGTGTTTTGTAAGCTGTGCGGAAAGCCCAGAGTGCATCATCTAATTTTTCCGACCATGATGCACGATTTTCTCCAACGGTTCTTTCCAAAATTCTTTTAATGCCTCGATTGGAAACTTCTACTTGTCCACTTGTTTGTGGGTGGTACGCAGTAGAAAGACGGTGAGTTACACCATACTTTTGCATGACTTTGTCAAATTTTTCATTGCAGAAATGCGTACCACGATCACTAATTATAGCACGTGGAGTCCCAAATCGAGCAAAAAGAGCTTTTAAAAACTTCACAACTACTCGGGCATCATTGGTGGGTAAAGCTTTCGCTTCAACCCATTTTGACAAATAGTCAACAGCCACGAGTATGTACTTATTTCCATGAGACGACGGAAATGGCCCCATAAAATCAATGCCCCATACGTCAAAGATTTCACAAACTTGAATTGC
>LBNU01003905.1:21138-32701 GCA_014162995.1 Artemisia annua | reverse complement strand
AAAACGAGTGGTATAGATTATAGTGCAAGTGCATACATGAACCGATTTCATAATCTAAATTAGATTACTTGCATTCATTATAGTTTGCGATTAGGAGATTGCACCTCATTACTTCAGTTAATACATTCCATATTGTGCCATTCCTTGAGGTGAGTTTTCATAGCCCCGTTTACATTTTTATTGTTTTCAAATCCCACGGGGGAGAATACATTGCACCATTTTTCATACGAGCCTAAGTATTAAATCCATATACATTACTTAAGTTACTACATTGCCATGTTTTAAGTCCCCTATCATGAACCGTTAATTATTTAAGCGAGAGTGAGTGGATAGATCTATTGAGGGTGACGCCTCCATCCGTGTTGGGGTTACCAACAGTCAAACGGATGCATTTCATTTGATCATTGTTAGAGTGTCGGGCAAAACACTTTGAAGGGGCATTACCTACAGTCTAGCTTCGGGGTCATGAGCTTAAGAGATAATGTACAATTTTATCAATTATGTGACAGTTCGTCATGCCATTTTGTGACAGTTCGTCATTCACTTATACTTATGGTTATCGTATAACATTCATTTTCATAAACCTATGATTTCTCACCAACATTATTGTTGACCGTTTTAGCAATGTATTTTCAGGTAATTAAGTACTCATGTGACATGCACTTGGACTTTCATGGAGTCGAGGAGTCGACGCGTCTCACTCTTTTACTTCATTGCACTTATGTATCATTTGATCTTGTCGCATTTATTTTCAATAAATTTGTAAAAACCACATGGGACCTATTTTGTAAACTCTGAATGTTTTATTGATCAAACGATGTATTTTCAAAACGACACTTTAGGTCGTTCAATGTAACCTTGTAAGAGATGCCATGATCGTTACACCCAGGAATTCAATTCCGCTGCCATTTAACAGGTAAATTCAGGGTGTGACACGTATGTTTCAAAAGTAGTTACTAGAAAGGCTCTTGGTGTTGGCTCGTGGTGATAATGAATGGTGTGAGTGTACATAACCGAACATCCGTGTATTATATTCTTCGTCATAATACGTAAGTAATATATATATATATATATATATATATATATGTTAAGTATAATAGTAATATGTATTTAATTAATTAATTAAGCTTATAATTAATTAAATATACTTGAGAAATCTTTATAATAATAAGTTAATGAGGAAATATTATATTATAAATAATTTTTATTATTTATAATATAATTAATTATTAAGTATTTAAAATAAATACACTTGTATTTAGAAAAATTATATAAATGTAAGTATTTTTGTAAAATACTCTAAGTGTTATAATTTTTAGAAATTTGGGCATGACCCGTTCGTTTGTTAAACGTTTCCATTTTCCTCAAATATTGCAATTTCTCAAATAAACCACTTGTCACTTTAATTGTAAAATTTAGTACGTAATAACTATATTATTCACTATTAATATAGTTATCGATATAATTCGTCTTACGATATAAAAATAGTCACCGTGAGTTCAAATATGTGTAAAAACTCATTTTCGTCACCCGAAATACTTATTGGGCCTAAATTTCGCTATTAGCCCAAAATTTAGTTTGTTAAACGTTAGCCCAAAACTATATTTTCCGATTTAAGTCACGTTATATATATCGTTATGTATCGAAATTAATTTCTACACGTCCGATAACAATTTTTGGTCAAAAAGTCAAAGTTGGAAAACACTATTGGGCTTGGCCCACTGTTCACCGAACACCATATTGGGCTCAAAATATGCACATGGCCCAATAACCAATTTTTAGTGTTTATAATTATATAAATTTATATAATTAAATGTAATTAACACGTATAATTAAGTTTTAATCCTCAAAAATCAAAGTTGGTCATTTCTCATTCTATTCGACCCAAAATAATTATTTTAGGCCAAAAATATTTTATTTCACCAAAAATTGTAATTTTATTAATTAAATGTAATTAGTTACGGTTAATTCGATATATACTTAATTAAAATCTTTCAAGCAAAACTTTCACCATTTCACCACTTGAGCCAAAATTTTATGTTTTTCAAAACCCCAATAGTTTCATAATTTTTAATATGGCCGATTTATGTATATATCGTCTTAAATTCGCGTAATTAGTATAAATCAGATTTGTATCACTAAATTAGTACCACAAGCAACAAGTTTTATTACACAAGCAAGAAATAGTCACATTAACTCATAGCATTTATGGTGGTTCGATTACATGCATGCAAACATATATATGTATATTTTTCATCTTGACAAAATATATATATATAACACTTGGTAACACTTTTGATCATCATAAAAACATGATATAAACAAGATTTGGAAAGTTTGATGAATCCTTACAATGGTGTTGTGTTTAACGTGGCTAGGAGAGACCAAAGAAAGACCCGAAACTCTTCAATTTAACCCAAATCACCTTATATATAACCCAAAACACTTGATTTCTATACCCAAATAACCTTGATCTTCAAAGATTATATATGAAATGTGTGTGTGTATGTTCGGCCAAGAGAGGAAAAGAGAAGAGTTTGGATGAGTAAATGGTGAAAAATGACTAGTTAAATGGGTTTTTGGGTAATAGATTTGGGTAAAAGGGTGAATTTAGGTTAAAAGGGTGGTTAGTGGTTAATAGAGATTACCACATGTGTTTAAAGGGTTAGTGGAAGGTGACTAGGTGATGAGTGGCCGGTTTTGGAGTTTTCTAGGAGGGGGGATGAGTAATTCTTACTCCCCGTTGGTATATCGTGTGTCGGTTTAAGCTTAAACGTAACCGAAATGTCCCGGTTTGACGTTTTTAGACACATATACGTAAAATAAAGTTTTTAGCCACGGTTTTGTCAGAAATGTAATAAAATGACTTTACTGACTCAAAAATATATTTACTTGACTTTTACCATAAATACTGTGGTGTTGGTTCACGTGCGGCATTGTTTTTCAGAACTACTCATTTTTCTTTTCAAAGAATCATATCAGCAATATGGATAAGCAAATTGAAACACCTTTATAACTATTTATGTGTAGTGTCATAATAGAAATAACCATTTTTTATAAGCAGTCACAAACACTCATACCTCCTCAAGCGTACAATAGCCTCTTATTTGTCTGTTAATCATCTCTTTGGTTATATCCGATTCAGGCAGGCCATATATCTCAAGGTCGTGTTTACTTGTTAACGGTCATTCCTGCACATTTTTAAGGTTTTGTCATCTACTTTTCTAAAGTCTTTTAGTAGAACATCAAAGATTCGTAATTAGTTGTAGAATTAATATCTAGCAAGTTAGAATTCATCTTTATTTTCACAAAGGGTAGCTGTAAGTACTTATTTGAAATTTTTCATGAAAAGCATATCGTCACCAACGCAATATTCAAAGGGTTAAGACCAGCAAGGGTTTGCTGAAAAGTTTCTACATCGCAAATCCATCTAAACTTATCTCCTGAAAATCAATAATGATAAAAATTATACAGTGATAAAACATCTGTGCGTATGTGTGTCTGTGTATGCAAATGAGAGATTTAGTTATTGTATGGAGCGAATAAGGTGCTTTCATCAAATTCTTTAATCATGTTCTTCCCTTGCATTGTTGTTTAATGTAAGTTTTGGTGATGGATCTTATCATATTATTGGCCACTTAACATTGCAAGAACATTGTGAATCATCAATTTACTAAACAAACATGAGATTAGTTAGAAAGTAGTTTAAAAGAAACAAAATACAAAAAACGAATATAAAATCACATGAAGTACAAATATGCTGCCCAACGATGCGACTCCAACACAACCGAATCCTGAATCAAGCCTGCATTTAACACTAACATCATAAAGCACCTAACTATATATACATAAATTTGTCCAAAACATCTTGCGTAATCACACCACCAACTAAAAACAGTCATTTGACCCAATGCTTTAGTCTATTCATGTGTTTTAAAACATTTTGACAACTTCAGTGAGACCGCATCAAGACGTAATCTTCACCCCAAAACACAAACTTTACTCAAGATTTCATTCAGTTTATAGCGAATTTGTAACAGTTATTGTATGCAATTTTTTTTAAATCAATACATTTGCAGGGCATTTATATATATCTACAAGGAAAATTTAATATTTACATATTTTCGCAAAGTATGCTTTAATAGCATTGTACATCATGCATTGAAAACTTGTGTTTTGAAGAAATATGCAATTTTTGAAGTTTCATTAGGTATATATGTAATTCACCATCGCAAACCAATGTGGGTGCATACAACTATGGACAGACCTTTATAAGGGCTTAGGAGGGCTGTGGCCCTCCCAAAATTTTGGGCCACTAGTCTAAAGTTTTGATATATCAAGGGTAGTTTTGTTTCAAAGCTAATTTGGCCCTCCTAAAAAATTTGACATGCCCCATGAATATCGTAAATTTGAATCGTCATTTTCTCCTCTTAAATTTGGCATTTGAATACTTGTTCAAATATGCTTGTATTTACAAAACTTATTTGTTTTTGTTTTAAATCTTAATATCCTTTTTCTCTAATTGGTTTTAGAGGCAAGGTAGGCATATGACGGGTTCCGTTTTATAATTGTGCATTGTTTCTTGCAAGGCTGTCATTATCGTGAGTAAACTCGTAAGATCTTACGTGCTCACTAGCTAAAGTCGTGTAGGATCGTCATAGGATCGTATGTGGCGTAGATCGTAAGTAAGACGCGGGATTGAACGTAATTACTTAAGCCCATATTTATTTTATTTTTTCGATCTTTTAGTAAATCTATTTATGCTTAAAGACCAAAAGTAAAAGTGATAAGTAACTAAAGAACCCATTTCGGTACTAAGGGTACGTTCATAATCTACAACGGACGATTGGTTTTCTTATTAAGTTAAGTACAGTTATACACTTTTGCTCAAAATCAGAATTCAAATATATAAAATATTGAAGTCTAGCTTCTCAATCACCCGAATCAAACATCTTGGAGTAGGTAATTGATTTTTGTTATTGATAATTTTAATGTATACATATTTTATTTCTTAGAGTTTAGACTTACCACTTAATTAATTTTTGCTCTTAATAGACTTAACTTCTTCAACTTGTTTCCTTTTTTTTTGATTACCAGTTATTAATTAAGTTGTTACCTTCATGGAACTTTAGGACTATAATTTATAGGTGTTAACTTTTGTGATCACTAATCAAATAGCATACTTGTATTATAACTTTACTTGTTTTCTGTTTTACTATAACTTTGGTGTTTGAAATTTTAACTTTCATATTTTCTAGAGTATATTATATGAATTTATCTTTGATGTTGAATCGAAATGTAAAAGAGTCGACTCCTTTATCGTTTTTTTACAAAACGTGACAAAGTGGTAGGATCTTACGATCTCAATCCGATCTTACGATCTCGATCTTGCAAAGACAAAAACAATCTCAGGTGAGATCTTGATCTTGATAGCCTTGGTTTCTTGCTTCTATAGTCATATTATTAATTGTTAAGGATTTTAAAGTTTACATTTTGTTGAAGCTTAGCTTCAATGTGGGTCTCTTGATCATCTCCATTGGTTTCCTATGATGTTGCCATTTAATGTATCATGTTTTAAATGAAATTTCACTATTTCTTTATATCTTTTAAGAGGCTGATACCTAGTTGACATAAGTGAGATTATGAAGTTACATGTTCTTCAAAAGTTCAAACTGCAATCTATAAGTTAATGGGACCGGAATTTATGCTTTATCATTTATTTTATGTCCATCATATAATAAACATGATCATATTGTATGTCGATTTTCAAATGTGAAAAACGCTAGTTTAAACTTCTTATGATTTTCGCCCCATAACAAAAGTATTCAAGCTCCGTCATTGCTTACAACACAATGACATAACTGATGCAGGTTTTACAGACCAGGTTTTAATATTTATAAAGTCTCGTTTACCTAAGGTCTACCTTTTACGCACTAACGGACAGTGTATCCGGTCGTGTGTGGTATAGTTAAATGGTAAAGCCGAGATCGTCCCAAGAGCTAAGGTGCGGAAATTATCTAAGTCGTGTCACGTTTAAAAGGGGGTTTTGAGTTGAAACATTAATTAAACTAATAAAAGTAAATGACAAGACAATAAGTAAATAGAAGGAAATCAGTAGAGAGGAGAAGTGTTAACCTAATTACTACTCTTGTTTTGATCATGACTAGTTTTCTAATAGGTTCATCCTATCATATCGTTCGGGGATTCAATATTCATTTCGGGTCAGATGGTCAAATTCGCCTAGATCTATCTTATACCTTGTCCTATCCAAAGTTATTGTAAAACCGTGGGTTCATCTGTACGAAGACATAAGAGTCATTAAGTGCCTCTACTAACATGGACAAGACTTACGAATGCGGCATGGTCAGATCTTACACCCCTCTAACTCCGTTAAGTGTATAGCATTGGTAGGTGGTCCTAGGGTTAATTCGCACATGTATGGTAAGGGAAGGCATCTACGGTTAGCACTTAACCCTTACCAAGTCACATCCTTAGCGGCTTGCTTCCTAGGGTTAATTCCACAAGCCTCTAAGGAACAACCAACGCTAAACACTACGGGAACTAGAGTGTCCCAAGCCTCGCCATGAAAGTAAACAAACAATAGACAATAGATGCGTGGAAAACTAAATCAATATCATAACAATTTCATAACTAGGCTAACACCAAAAGGTGCTTAGCCACTCATGTTCATAATTGCCGTAAAACAAAGTTGAGTTAATACAAATCTAAGCATGAATCGAATACTAAGTAAAGGAATGAAAACACTTATGATCGGTGTGTGATTCCTCCCTTGAAAATGACTTTGATGTGGCTAGAACTTCGTTCTCCCTCCTTCCTGAGTTTTTCCCAACGTTGCTGTGGTGAAAAGATGGGAAGTGATATGAAAAACTCGGAATTAGGGTTGGTATTTATAGGCCCCGACTATGTTACGGCGTAGCGTATTAGGGTTGTTACGCCGTAACCTTTGCAAATAGTGTTACGCCGTAACTTGATCAAGTGTTACGGGCGTAAAGTCTTGGTGATAAACATCCTACGGCGTAGCAGATAAGGTGGCTACGCCGTAGCTTCTTCCTTGGCCTCGTTAGTTCTTTACTGCCTCAAATAAGATCCTACGTCGTAGCTTGGATAGTTGCCTACTCCGTAGTGTTATTCAGTGGACTTCTACGCCGTAGCTTGTTGTGAGGCTACGCCGTAATCTTCATAAATTCTTTATTACTCCGTAGGTAGGAGAGCTTCTACGGCGTAGTCTTCGTGAAGCCTTGCTACGGCGTAGGTAGATGAACCTCTACCCCGTAGTTAGTGCAGAATCCATAATTTCCACGAATTTGCTCCAAAGTCCTTCCATTTCCGCTTAAGTTCGTTCTTTTACTCATCTTTACCCTGAAACCAAAATAGGAAGAAATAAGAGTATATATTCTTCATATAATTTGAAAAGATGAGCATTTTAAGTGGGAAATTAACACTTAGATTGGGGGTAAATTTGATGTTATCAAATACCCCCCCCCCCCCACTTGAACTCTACCTGCCCTCAAGTAGAACTTATTAGAATCATTCTCAAAAAGATATCCCCCAAGAAACTATAAGACATGGGATGCACAATAATGGTGTAAAATGAAAAGACAAATAGTCTTAGCCTATAACCGAGTTGCTACCACTTGCCGTTCATCCAAAGTCCAAGTTTCAAAATGCGAGAATTGGATCATGTAACAAGTGTGTGCCATTAGAGGACGTCATGATGGGCACCACACTTGGTCTTCATGTTGGTGATTAAGAACCAACAACTTCATTCTTCAAATATGACCGAAGTGGCTTCTTCGATGCTAAATCTTTCAAAGCTCTTATTACGGTGCTATACAAGGGTGCACCAAAGTTAATATATCTACATACAGAAATTCACATTTTTTTTTGAACATAACATATCCCCCCACTTGGGATGAACAATACATGTATAATAGTGGGTTTTCTCATGATTTCAATGATGAGTCTTCAACGTAGGTGTGATTCTTGAACCTCTTGACTTGGACCTCAAATTAGAACAAGTGGCAACTTCCCAATCATAAACAAAGACTACACGGTAGGCTAAGGTGTATAGGTGTATCAAAACAATAATATGGGTAAGAAACGAAAGGATAGGCTCAAAATGGTGTATCTAGGGGTATCTTGCACTAAAGGTTAGTGCAACAAAGGGTTTTAACACGGGGGTCGAATAGTCGATGTGACTAATCGATAGACACACACATAAAGGTTATTTGGGTGATAATCCTAAAATATTGCCTGCTTAAAAAGTTTCTTCCAAATGTATTAAGAAATCTCAATACACTACTCGTACATGGTTTCAAAATGATGTAAAAGCCAAGTTCTAAAGTTTACAAACTACCGGCACACTCATATTTTTGGTGGATTTGGGGTAAAACAGGGTGAAACTGAAATAGGCTAAACCTCACCATGGTATTAAGGGTTAATGTGCTCGGCTAAGGTCCATTCTAGTTAGGTTCGGAAAAACATGTCAAAAGTTTTAAAAGTGGCATAATTTTTCAAAATAAACTAGAAAATTAAGGGAAAATTAAAGTTCAAGTAAATGATTCTACTCCCGTCCCCCCACTTGAGTTGTACAAAGTCCCATTTGAATATAAAATAAAAATAAGGAGGAAAAGTAGAATTAGAATGAGAACTTCCCTGAAATTTACTCTTGAAAATGATAGAAGGATCATGTTTGAGAAACGTGCCTTCACTATGTCTTATGAACAAACTTCAATTCCCTGGAATCACACAACTACCAAAAGCATAAAACCTAAAAAGAAAAAGAAAAAATAAAAAGTAAAAGAAAAACCTAACTCACTTTCGTAGGAATCATGGTTGCATTTAGCGTATGCAACAAGCCTTTTAAATCACTTGGTGTCCCAAGTGGACGAATGAAGTCTCGTGAGGGTTTACAGGGAACACACCCACTGATTCGTTGTGTTTTTGTGTAAAACAATTTATCAAAAATACCAACAAATGTGAGGGCAATGTTATCGTGAAGACAATAAGACTTGGAGGATTACAAGTAAACCTTTTAGGAAAAAGATTACCTCGTAAACTCGTGAAAGTGATATTTTTAAAACCGGGAAAGTGATTTCCCGGGTCGTTTCCCAACGAGGAGTGAATGGAAAGATATCGCGAAAAGTTCGAGATTAAAATGCTTGTATGATAGATTGAGAGATTTATTTGGTGTTGTTGATACGTTAAATTAACGGGAATTGAAAAATTAACGAACGAAAATGAAAATAACGCAACCTAAAAGGGAACAAAGACAAATGGAAAACTAGGGAAGTCCTAAAATACTACGGGAAACATAATTAGGAAGCAGGAAATCCTAAAACACAATATAACACATAAACGTGACGTTTATTCTAAATAAACGTCAACGCGCACACAAAAACGTGAAATTAAGCTATGCAAGTCCTACGGGCCTACAAACAATTTTCTTATGATCCTAATGATAAAAGAAAATTTTAGAAAAAAGAAAATTTATTATTTGACAAAAATCCTATTCAATATGATTTAATTACTATTTTTTTTTTGTATTTTAATATAATAAAAGAAAATTAAACTAATTATGAGATAAAAATTTATTCTACAAATTTATTTTTGAGAAATCTTAATAAACTGAAAAACGAAATATAAAAATAAATTCAGAAACTATTTTTGTCTTTTTGTGATTTAAATTTAACTTGAAAATGATTTAAAATTCTAAAAACTATTTAAAAATGAAAAGAGATAGTAAATGATTAGAATAAAATCTGAAATAATTCTGGAAAATCAAAAATATTATTTGAAATCTAAGAAAAATAAAAGTAATGAAAAATTAAGCTGAAAAGTGCTTATTGGGCTTAAAACTGCTTATTACAAGTGCTTATTAATAAGCACTCGTAACAAAACTTTTTGAAATTGAAACAGAAGGTTCACATTACTTAAATAAGCTTAGAAAAACTTAGATAAGATCAATTATAACTCAGATTCAAGCAAATGAAAGCAAAAGAAGTCCAAATAGGCACTTATATAAGCCAAATAAGCACAAAGTAACACCAATGAGCTCAGATCAATGAAAAATGGTCAAACACACTTAAACAAGCATAAAGAAAGCAAATAAACAAAGATCACAAGCCAAATAAATCAAATGCTCTCAGAATGAAAAATCAGCAAAGGCCTTGAATGGGACCAACTTGCAGGCTCAAATAAGCAGTCTAAATAAGTTCAAATCTAAAATATTAAGGAGGCAAAAGCTAGACTACCTAGGAGACAAAAACATGGGATGGGAATTGGGTTTTGGTGGGTTGAGGGAGTAATGGGCCAAGGGTCTGTTTTGGGATTGGGTTTGGTGTCATGGGTTTAGTTGTTTTAGATTTTGATTAAATAACAAAGGGTCTGTTTTGTTTATTAAGAACACAAGCCCAAGGACCTAAATTGTAATTTCTGATTTTTCAAGGGACCAACACTGTCAATTATCCAATCTTCATTCAAGGGCCAATTGTGACAAGTCTTGAATTCCTGAGGTCCACTTTGTCATTTTTCTTCAAATTATAATTCCTGAGGGCCATTTTTGCCAATTTGCCAAACTTGAGGGACCAAACTTGTGATTTATCCAAACTCTTCACCCAAGGACCATTTCTGCCAAAGTTCATTAACACAAGGACAATGATTGATATTTTCCAAAATTTTAATCCCAGGGATTATTTTTGACAACATTGCAAAGTTCGTGGACTAATTTTGACAACTTTTGAAACTTTTCACGAAAGGACTAATTATGACAAATTGTGATTTCCAAAGGACCTTTGGTGACTTTTCTAACAAAATAAAAGCCTAGGGACTGGTTTTGTCAAGTTTTGAAAGTTGAGGGACTGAAACTGCCAATTATGCAAACTTTGTTCGTTTTTCATCTGCTTTCAATCATTTTGCATTTGAAACATATAAAACACAACCTTGGGATATTTTCAGTGTTTTGATGCATATTTGCGTGTTTTTTAGATGTTTTGGCAGTTCAGATAAGACAAAAATGATGAGTATTTGCACACTCATCAATCCCTCACACTAAATTATTGCTAGTCCCTAGCAATCTTTTATGAAAACTTAATGTATTTGAAGTCTCTTTACCAAAAGCCATTACTTCTGGAGTAGCCAAGTGTTTCCGTTCAAGTAAGAACTATGGTACACTGATAACCATATGATTTTTAGCAAATCATCAGCTGTCAACGGGTTTGATTTGTCTTTACGAAAAGCCGTTTGCTTTTGGACTAGCCAACTCTTTGATAGAATACAATTATCATCTTGGTGAGTTGATTACCAATTATGGCTTTCCACTGCCTTTACCACAAGCCATAGCCTTGTGGGCTAGCCAACTCTTCACTATTAAAGATGTGGTGAGTTATACCATACAATTTTTGGCAAATTGTCAACCATAAACGGATTTGAGATATCATTACCAAGAGCCGTTTGCTCTTGGATTAGCCAGTCCTTATGTAGATTAGACATGGTGGACTGATAACCATTTGTGGTGTTGGTGCAAAGCACTACCACAAAAAAA
>LBNU01003905.1:0-21122 GCA_014162995.1 Artemisia annua | reverse complement strand
TTTTTTTTTTTTTTTTTTTTTTTTTTTTTTTTTTTTTTTTTTTTTTGAAAGGGCAGGGGTAACTCCCCCACACTTAGGTTTTAGAAAAGAGAAAGAAATTAGAGAGATGGGTGAAAACCCATGAAATGCTACTGTTTTTGTTAACCGAGTCGCTAGCTTGACTCGACCCCGAATTCATTGGTCCGTGCGGAAAGTTTGGAGATCCGGGACAACCATCGGTGGTATGTCCCCTCCAAAGTAATGCTTCAACCTATGACTGTTGACCTTGAAGTTTGGTCCGTCGGTCTGAGATAACTCGACGGTACCATAAGGAAAGACTTTGGCAACGGTGAATGGTCCAGTCCATCGGGTTTTAAGTTTACCCGAGAATATCTTTAATCAAGAGTTGAAAAGAAGGACTCGATCACCAATGTTAAAAACGCGGTTCTTGATTTTGGAGTCATGGATCTTCTTTGTTTTCTCTTTGTAGATCAAAGAGTTCTCGTAAGCTTGATCACGAAGTTCATTTAATTCATTGAGTTGAACTTTTCGGTGATCACCTGCGGACTTAAGATCGAAGTTGGCATGCTTTAAGGCTCAATAAGCTTTGTGCTCGAGCTCAATCGGAAGATGACATGCTTTTCCGTACACAAGCTTGTATGGAGTACACCCGATGGGTGTTTTATAAGCCGTACGAAAAGCCCATAGTGCATAATCTAATTTGTCCGACCAAGAGGCACGGTTTTCGCCTACGGTCCTTTCCAGAATTCTTTTTAAGCCACGGTTTGAAACTTCCACTTGCCCACTAGTTTGTGGGTGATAAGCGGTACTAAGTCGGTGAGTAACACCGTACTTAAGCATGACCTTTGCAAATTGGTCATTGCAAAAGTGAGTACCGCGATCACTGATGATAGCACGGGGAGTTCCGAACCGAGCGAAAAGAGACTTTAAAAATTTCACAACAACTCGGGCGTCGTTTGTGGGGAGCGCTTTTGCTTCCACCCATTTCGACAAATAATCGACGGCCACGATTATGTACTTGTTCCCTCGTGAAGACGGGAACGGCCCCATAAAATCGATGCCCCATACGTCAAAAATTTCACAAACTTGGATGACATTTTGTGGCATTTCATCCCGTTGTGTAATTTTCCCGTGACGTTGACAAGAGTCACAAGATTTGACTAAGTCATGGGCGTCTTTATAGATTGCGGGCCAATANTAATCGACGGCCACGATTATGTACTTGTTCCCTCGTGAAGACGGGAACGGCCCCATAAAATCGATGCCCCATACGTCAAAAATTTCACAAACTTGGATGACATTTTGTGGCATTTCATCCCGTTGTGTAATTTTCCCGTGACGTTGACAAGAGTCACAAGATTTGACTAAGTCATGGGCGTCTTTATAGATTGCGGGCCAATAGAAACCGGAGTCAAATACTTTCCGAGCGGTGTAGTTCGGGCCATGATGTCCCCCGGTGGGTCCATTATGACAAGCCTTAAGAATTTCCATGGCTTCTTGGCCATGAACACACCGACTAATGACTTGATCCGCACAAACTTTGAACAAATAGGGGTCGTCCCAAAAGTAATGTTTCACATCTTTGAAGAATTTGTTCTTTTGGTGGGACGACATCCCTTTAACAATGAAATTCCCCGCATGGTAGTTTGCAAAATCGGCAAACCATGGGGTACTAGAATCACCACGAAACGATACCACGTTAAGTGTCTCAAGAGGGAATGTTTCATTTATTTCCTTCTTCTCAAGCACACTTTGATGAGGGTTCTCTAATCGGGAAAGATGATCAGCAGCAAGGTTCTCGGCTCCTTTTTTATCACGAATGATGATATCAAATTCTTGTAGGAGGAGAACCCATCGGAGCAATCTCGGCTTTGCATCTTGCTTAGCAAAGAGGTACTTGAGAGCCGAGTGATCCGTATACACTATGGTTTTGGTCAAGATCAAATATGGCCGGAATTTCTCGAAAGCATACACCACGGCTAACAATTCTTTTTCAGTTGTGGTGTAATGAGCTTGAGCCTCGGTCAAAGTTTTGCTTGCATAATGTATAGGCTGAAAATGCTTGGTTTTGCGTTGCCCCAAGACCGCACCTATGGCAAAATCGCTAGCATCGCACATAAGCTCGAAAGGTAGGTCCCAATCGGGGGCAACTAAAATCGGTGCCTCGGTAAGCTTTTTCTTTAGAGTTTGAAAAGCTTCGATGCACTCATCGGAAAAGACAAATGGAGTTTCTTTTTCAAGAAGTCGGGTCATTGGCCGGGCGATCTTTGAAAAATCTTGAATGAATCTATGATAGAAACCGGCATGACCAAGAAAACTCCGAACACCTTTAACAGTTGTGGGAGGAGGTAGTTTAGCAATGACATCGATTTTAGCTCTATCGACCTCAATCCCACTCTTAGAAATTTTATGGCCAAGGACAATGCCCTGTTTGACCATAAAATGGCTTTTCTCCCAATTTAGACAAAGATTCGTATCTTCACATCTTTGAAGCATTTTGTCTAAATTGGTGAGACATGATTCGAATGAATTCCCAACGACCGAAAAATCGTCCATGAAGACCTCCATAGTTTTCTCGATCATGTCATGAAAAATGGCCATCATGCATCTTTGAAACGTGCCCGGAGCATTGCACAAGCCAAAAGGCATGCGACGATAGGCGAATGTTCCGTACGGGCACGTGAAAGTCGTTTTCTCTTGATCTTGTGGATCGATGGGAATTTGGAAATAACCCGAAAAACTGTCGAGAAAACAATAGTATTCGTTTCCCGCAAGTCTTTCGAGCATTTGGTCCATGAAAGGTAGAGGAAAGTGGTCCTTACGGGTGGCGTCATTTAACTTTCGATAATCAATGCAAACACGCCATCCCGTTACCAATCGAGTAGGAATTAACTCATTTTCATCATTTTTAACAACCGTAATACCACCCTTCTTGGGCACACAATGAATGGGGCTCACCCATGGACTATCCGAGATAGGGTAAATTAATCCGGCATCAAGAAGTTTTATGACTTCTTGTTTGATAACCTCATGAATTTTTGGATTCACCCGTCTTTGTTGTTGAACCGCCGGCTTAAAGTCATCCTCCATCAAAATTTTGTGCATACAAAATTCGGGGTTAATACCCTTGATGTCGGAAAGTTTCCAAGCGATGGCTCGCTTGTGTGACTTTAAAACCTTTATGAGAGCGGCTTTATCATCCTCATTCAAGTCTTTAGCAATTATAACGTGTAACTTATTATCACCCTCCAAAAATGCGTACTCGAGATGAGGCAGTAAGTCCTTAAGTTCGACCTCAGGAGGATCATTAGAATTTTCAATGGATTTGATCTCCTTGTTATGAAGTTCTTTTGGAGGAAGAGGGGGAAATGGATCTTCATTTAGTAATCTTTCAAGAAAAAGAATGTCCCCCTCAGGATCAAGATAGTCATCATCAACCTCATGCGGAAGTGAACTATCTTCAACAAGAAAAACCTCGACCTCTTCCAAGATGAAATCACCTCCCTCAAATGGAGTGAGAGAGGGGGAAGAGACATCAATAGTAGAATCAGTTGATCCTTGCACTTTTAATACTTCATGGAAGCGTTCATCGCGTGCAACATCGATGACATCAATTTGGTTAATTGCTTCTCGTTCAAGGTCGAGATGATCTTTTGAAGTATTTTCAATGTTTATGACCAATTTTTCATCTCCGACTCTTAGAGTCATCTCGCCTTCGAAGACATCGATTAATGCACGAGCCGTTTTCAAGAATGGTCTTCCCAAAATGAGGGGAACACGAGGATCGGCATCAAAATCGACGACTACAAAGTCGGCAGGAAAATAGAACTTGCCAACCTTCACAAAGACATCTTCAGCAATACCCTTTGGCTTAGTAATCGTTCGGGTTGCTAATTCTAAAGTCATTTGTATTGGAGTAAGCTCGGGAAGTGAAAGCTTTCGCCAAATAGAGAAAGGCATGAGATTTATGCTAGCGCCAAGATCGGCCAAGGAGAAGCACTCTTCAAGCTTTTGGAAATCACAAGGTATGAGAAATTTTCCGGGGTCTCCTAACTTTTCAGGAAGTTTCTTTAGAAGCACCGCCGAACAATTTTCATTCAAACGAGTGTTAGTGAGCTCCAACAATTTCTCTTTGTTACTAAGAAGACTCTTGAAAGTGGAAGCAAACTTGGGCATGTAAAGAAGAGCATCCGCAAAACTAATATCGAAGTGTAACTTTTGAAAAATTTCAAGAAACTTCTTCATTTGGATATTAGTTTTATCACGGAGTTTTTGATCATTAAGCCTCGAGGGATATGGGATCGAAGGCTTAGGAATGCTCTTTGGAAAAACAAATTCGGGAGTTGAGGTTTGGACTTCCGAAGGTTGAACGTGTGCGGTACTTCGTGGGCTTGAGGAATGCACCTTGTTCTTTGTCACCTCGGTCTCTCGTTCCACTTCCTTCACCGGAGAAGTAGTAGAAGTCGAGGGTCCATCATAAGCTTTACCACTACGAGTGGTAATTGCTTTCAATTCACCCTTCGGGTTAGGAATAGTATTTCCCGGAAGAGTTCCCGAAGTGGAAGCTTGATTCATTTGATTCATAAGCCTAGCCAACATGTTCTCAATCTTGCTTTGAGATTGTTCAATCTTGTGATTATTGTTTCGAAGTTCATTTTTAAGCTCATTGCCTTGCCTCGACATCGAAGATAGAAAATCATTCTTCAAAGTCATGATTTGGTTTTGCAAACTCCTCATGTTAGCCTCATTTGCTTTGATGTAATTAGCAAGTTCATTTGAAGCAACATTAGGAGCTTGGTAATTAGGAGCTTGAAAACCTTGATTGAAATTCACCCCTTGATTTGGAAATTGGTTATTCGGGGCATGAAATTGATTTTGAACATTTGATTTCTTTGTTGTTGATTTTGATTGAATCGATTTGGATTGTTGGGTTGAGTAAATCCGGGCGGTCCATTGTGATTGCTAGCACGATAGTTTGGGTCAACTTGAGGACGGTATTGGTTACCTCCTTGATTAGAACTACCGGCTATTGCATTAACTTCAAATGGATTGCCATCGGTGGCAGTACAATTGTAATAAGCGTGTGGACCACCACAAGTAACACAAACTTCTACCTTTTTGACTTCAGCAGGTTGAGAAGTTTGCGGAGAAGAAACTTTCTTATTTTTGGTGAGAACCAAAGCATGGATAGCTTCGGTGAGTTTGTCAAGCCTAGCATCGGTGCTAGATTGAGCCACGGGTGATGAGGTAGAAGGACCAACATTCACTTGGGAAACAACCGGCTTGCTTCGTGGAATGCGGACCTTTGACTTATTCTCGATGATAGCTAAAGCATCCCTTGTGGTTCGATTCAAGAAATTACCTCCAGCGGAGGAATTGAGAGTCTTGATCAATTTGGCTCACACCATTATAGAAAGTGTCGAGTTGCATTAACTCGGAGAAACCATGATGTGGACATTTGCGAAGCATGTCCTTGAAACGATCCCACGCCTCACTGAATGATTCATCGAATTTCTGCGTGAATTTCATGATCTCATTCTTAAGGGCGGTGGTTTTGGAAGGAGGAAAGAATTCGTTCACAAACTTCTTAACCAAATCTTCCCATGTTTCAATCGATTGAGGGGGTTGTTTGTCAAGCCAATTCTTGGCAGCCCTATCGAGGGAAAACGGGAAAAGAAGAAGTTTGATTGCCTCTTCAGGGACGTTTTTGCATTTGATGGTGGATGTGATTTTGTTAAACCATCGAATATGATCTTGAGGATCGTCCCTTTCAAAACCATAGAATTGACGCGAGGTGACTAGGTTTATCAACCCGGTCTTAAGCTCAAAATTGTCAGCCACGATGGCTGGAACAACGATAGCATCTCCATAACCCTCGATGGGTGCTTGGAGAAGCTCATTCATAGTGGGCTCGGCCACCATGATAACGGGAGGAATAGTACGAATCTCGGGTTCGACTATTGGACTGGCACGTCGACGATTACGCCTTCTAGGAATGTTGTTAAGCGATTGTAAAGGACTTGATGACGTAGACGAATGAGTGCGCATGCACCACAAAAAACTTTAATCAAAACAAGACCAACTTAAAAGACAGGGGAACTTAAACCAATAATCAAGAACGTAAGGTTAACTCTTAAGGACAAACGCATAAAGGAGCGGGAGAGAAGAATGGATCTCTCACTAGGGCGAAGTTCATCGGATCGCCCTATACCGTTTCGACTCCTCTTAAAGTTTGCTTATCGTTTAAAAGTTTTCCAAAACGCAAGTGATACAAAGGCAAGTTTTAATCTTTGGTTTGGGAACTTATTAATGTTCACACCCCCAGTTGGTAGGTGTTCTGCCTTGGTTTTCGGCGGTAAGATTTTATTGTTGTAATTATTAAACAAAGAAAACGTGAAAATCTTTTTGTGTTTTTAATCTTTTATAGATATAATACATATATAGAAACAAAAGAAAAATATTTTTGGTTTTTTATAAGTTTTTTTGAAAGCGGTAACTTCTTGACGAAGGTTCTACAAGACTAATCGTTAAAACCTTTTACGAGACTTTCGACACACAGCCTCCCCGGCAGCGGCGCCATTTGATTCGTTGTGTTTTTGTGTAAAACAATTTATCAAAAATACCAACAAACGTGAGGTCAATATTATCGTGAAGACAACAAGACTTGGAGAATTACAAATAAACCTTTTAGGAAAAAGATTACCTCGTAAACTCGTGAAAGTGATATTTTTAAAACCAGGAAAGTGATTTCCCGGGTCGTTTCCCAACAAGGAGTGAATGGAAAGATATCGCGAAAGGTTCGAGATTAAAATGCTTGTATGATAGATTGAGAGATTTATTTGGTGTTGTTGATACGTTAAATTAACGGGAATTGAAATATTAACGAACGAAAATGAAAATAACGCAACCTAAAAGGGAACAAAGGCAAATGGAAAACTAGGGAAGTCCTAAAATACTACGGGAAACATAATTAGGAAGCGGGAAATCCTAAAACACAATATAACACATAAACGTGACGTTTATTCTAAATAAACGTCAACGCGCACATAAAAACGTGAAATTTAAGCTACGCAAGTCCTACGGGCCTACAAACAATTTTCTTATGATCCTAATGATAAAAGAAAATTTTAGAAAACAGAAAATTTATTATTTGACAAAAATCCTATTCAATATGATTTAATTACTATTTTTTTTTTGTATTTTAATTTAATAAAAGAAAATTAAACTAATTATGAGATAAAAGATTTATTCTACAAATTTATTTTTGGGAAATCTTAATAAACTGAAAAATGAAATATAAAAATAAATTCAAAAACTATTTTTGTCTTTTTGTGATTTAAATTTAACTTGAAAATGATTTAAAATTCTAAAAACTATTTAAAAATGAAAAGAGATAGTAAATGATTAGAATAAAATCTGAAATAATTCTGGAAAATCAAAAATATTATTTGAAATCTAAGAAAAATAAAAGTAATGAAAAATTAAGCTGAAAAGTGCTTATTGGGCTTAAAACTGCTTATTACAAGTGCTTATTAATAAGCACTCGTAACAAAACTTTATGAAATTGAAACAGAAGGTTCACATTACTTAAATAAGCTTAGTAAAACTTAGATAAGATCAAGTATAACTCAGATTCAAGCAAATGAAAGCAAAAGAAGTCCAAATAGGCACTTATATAAGCCAAATAAGCACAAAGTAACACCAATGAGCTCAGATCAATGAAAAATGGTCAAACACACTTAAACAAGCATAAAGAAAGCAAATAAACAAAGATCACAAGCCGAATAAATCAAATGCTCTCAGAATGAAAAATCAGAAAAGGCCTTAAATTGGACCAACTTGCAGGCTCAAATAAGCAGTCTAAATAAGTTCAAATCTAAAATATTAAGGGGGCAAAAGCTAGACTACCTAGGAGACAACATAAGAACACTAAAAGCCCTAATTTATACTAACCAATTGAAGCTCAATTAGCCCATAGTTCAGCAAAGAAAACTGTATTGAGACTGCAACAAAAGCAGTACATGCTGACTTTTCTTATTGCACATTCAAATTGACCAAATCCAATTTCAAAAGCCTAAATCTATCTATAGGTGTATAATTAATATGATTAACCATGAAATTGAACAAATGATCAAGGATACAAGAACAGTTTCAAAGTAATGAAGATTGAAATGAGATTATTAACTAAATTTGACTTTTAATGAACAAACTACTGAAATAAAACAATAACTAGCCTATGTGAACCTAGTGTGCACTAGCTATGCAGAGGAAACAAAATAACAACAACACTAACAACTAAATCAAAGCAGATCCAAATATCCATATATCTACCATATTACACTATGAAATGCAACTCTAAGCTAATAACCAACAATCCAATGATCAAATCAGATTAGACATCTACTACAGAAGCAAAATCAACAACAATATTCAACAATTACACTCAGATACTCAGATTCATGAATCACTGAAAACAAGCAGTAGCAAATACTAAACAAGTCTCAAAATGATCAAACAAACTCAGATGCATTAAACATAACTAACTCCTG
This sequence comes from Artemisia annua, assembly GCA_014162995.1. Taxonomy (NCBI): domain Eukaryota; kingdom Viridiplantae; phylum Streptophyta; class Magnoliopsida; order Asterales; family Asteraceae; genus Artemisia; species Artemisia annua. Next base: position 12,573 of record LBNU01003905.1, on the reverse strand, counting down.
ACCACCTCAACTAATGAAACAGTAAATGGCAATATCTATTAAATCTATACTAATTGAATAAGGACTGAAAATTCAAATTGAGAACTCACAAATTCAATTCTCAGCTTCCTGAAAACTTCCTTAAGCTAGCCTATCTTTGAGATAGGCTCAATACCATCCCCACAGTACCATAAACCACCATATACCACCATGTTCTGCCTTGTTGACTTTCATTGACCATGGTTAATTAACAATTTCAAAGAGAATTAGAGTTATTGGAACTAACTTTCAGCTAATATGAAGCTTCTGTGAGCTTTTGGAATGGACTTATTCAATAGTAAACTCAAGTAAAACTTTATGCAAAATACTTAAAATGAAATTCAAACTGAAATTTAAATAAAGCTTTAAATGGAACTGAAAACTTATATTAATTTTAAGAAAAACATTACAATTTAAAGACTGGAACTAAACTAAAACCTACATGCCTTGAAGGCTTACATAAGGGTCCTTTTTATACTAAAAACTAAGACTAGGGTGTGCTTCCTTCTTGTGCTTGTTTTGTGAGTGAAAACAGCATAAAACTTTAATTGTGCTTCTTGGGATTAAATCCCACCATTGGATTAGTCTTGGAATCATCCTGACCCTTTAATCAAGTTTTGGCGCCCAATTGGTTGTAAGGATCTCCAACGTGGCAGTGGTAGGTTGTATCATGTGACATGTTATTGGAGGATGAGATATGGGGGAGGGTGAAGGTGAATGCTTTTGAGGTGGGTGTTGAGTGTAGCAGAGGTGGAGTGGAGATGGTGGATGTTTGGCGGGTAAAGGGGTGTGACAGGGAAGAGTTTGACTCCCAGGTTTGACTTTAGGTTATAAAAACGTGGGATGGGAATTGGGTTTTGGTGGGCTGAGGGAGTAATGGGCCAAGGGTCTGTTTTGGGATTGGGTTTGGTGTCATGGGTTTAGTTGTTTTGTATTTTGATTAAATAACAAAGGGTCCATTTGGTTTATTAAGAACACAAGCCCAAGGACCTAAATTGTAATTTCTGATTTTTCAAGGGACCAACACTGTCAATTATCCAATCTTCATTCAAGGGCCAATTGTGACAAGTCTTGAATTCCCGAGGTCCACTTTGTCATTTTTCTTCAAATTATAATTCCTGAGGACCATTTTTGCCAATTTGCCAAACTTTAGGGACCAAACTTGTGATTTATCCAAACTCTTCACCCAAGGACCATTTCTGCCAAAGTTCATTAACACAAGGACAATGATTGATATTTTCCAAAATTTTAATCCCAGGGATTATTTTTGACAACATTGCAAAGTTCGGGGACTAATTTTGACAACTTTTGAAACTTTTCACCAAAGGACTAATTATGACAAATTGTGATTTCCAAAGGACCTTGGTCCTTTGGTGACTTTTCTAAAAAAATAAAAGCCTAGGGACTGATTTTGTCAAGTTTTGAAAGTTGAGGGACTGAAACTGCCAATTATGCAAACTTTGTTCGTTTTTCATCTGTTTTCAATCATTTTGCATTTGAAACATATAAAACACAACCCTGGGATATTTTCAGTGTTTTGATGCATATTTGCGTGTTTTTTAGATGTTTTGGCAGTTCAGATAAGACAAAAATGATGAGTATTTGCACACTCATCACCCACAAAGTTCATTTAAAAACTAACACAAGTTTAAATAATGTTTTCTAAAATAAAAAGCATTTTTTAAGGTTCAGAAGGTAGCTACGGCGTAGCTTAAATGGGGTGCTACGCCGTAGTTGCTGAATAAATCCAGTATGAAACCTGGAGGGTGGTACGGCGTAGTCAATGGAAGAGCTACGCCGTAGCAAGGCCCTGGAGAATATTTCTTGGAGTAAAAGTCCAAAAATTTGTTCCCCATCGCAATGCTTCCTTTAGTACCTGCAAAATATTAGTACAAAACATACCAAACCAACAAAATAGAAAAAATAAAAGGAAAAGGATAATTCGGGTTGTCTCCCGAAAGAGCACTTTTGTTTACTATCGAGTCTTTAAGTTAGACTCACTATTGCGGCCTTCAAGTAGGTTCTAGGGCATAATTGCCCTTGTTGTTGTTCCACGGAGTTGGTGAGTGGTCCCAAACATTGGGAGCGATACGTGGTGTCATGCTATACATATCTTCGACTAAGAAGTTAGCTTTGACCCATTCGTCATGATATTGCATCTCTACTTGTTTGTTTAGTCGTCTTTCACCGAACTTTACCTTGATCCAATTTTCGAACGATATACCAAGGTATCCTACTTGATCCCTTTTGTTTGCGTTAAAATATGCCCACTCATTACGCTTGGCTAGATTTAGTTTGGGACTCCTTCCTCCATCGCATTTCCCTTTGAAAGGATCACATGTGGGCCAAGCTTGGGTTATTCCTCTATATGTCATAATTGCTGGCGTACAAAAGTGAACCGTCCATTCCACCTTTTCGTTCAACCTTGCATGCATGAAATGGTCTTGAAACCATGTTTTATCGATAAGCCTCTCATCTTCGAAACACCACCAAACCTTCGCTTCCTTCTTTAATCTCCTGATTGAAGACATTCCTCCTCCATTACAATATTCGACGATGGGATCACATGTAGGAAGGGTTATTTTTGATCCGTTGACCAAGGTTGTTGACGGTCTACAACAGTGAAGTTTTGCAGCAACCGTTACTGGGCCCCCTTCCTCGTCTCCCGCTTCAAACCTTACATCTTCTTCATCATTATCATCCCAAAAAGATTCGTCATCTGAATATGAGTTGACCTCTTGCTCATATTTTGAGCATGATGGAGTTGTATAAGAGAATACATCATCGGAGATTTGGAGGATTGGCGAGATCTCTTCTCCCATTAGATCAGCTTTGCAAGAACTTCCTTCTTCCTTATGCAAAATTGAGGAAACAATGTTCATATTGGACACAACCCTTTCATCGTATACTCCAAACGATATCACTTTCTTGAATACATCTATTTTAGTGTGTGCAGTGGCGAGAAATGATCTTCCTAAAATCAGGTCCTCCTTCGGAACATTAGCCATATCAATAACTACAAAGTCTGCGGGGAACAAAAATTTGTTGATCTTTAAGATGATATTATCTACTATACCAATAGGGCTCGTTTTAGTAGTGTCAGCCATTTCGATCCTCAAATTAGTTTTCTGCAAGCTTGTAAGTTTCAGGGATAGGAACAAAGATAATGGCATAATGTTTATACTTGATCCCAAATCGGCTAACGCAAATAAGTCAGAATCACCGATTTTGCCGGGCACCACAAAGCTTTCTGAGCTGTCTTCTTTCTTGGGTAACTGGCAGGGGATCTTCTCATGAGATTCGGCCTTTTCTTGCGAAAGGTTCCTTTCTCCATCATCTTCTGTGAAAACTGCCTTGCATTCTACAATGGATTTCTTGTTTTCTTTAATAATGTTGTTCTTGTGGATATTATCAGCCAAATTCTCAATCATTGCCTCAAGATTATTTAGAGATTCATCATGGTTAGCAAGGCTTTTGTTAGTGGCTTCTTGAAAGTTCTTCAACCATATATCTTGCTCTCCTTGTTTCTTCCTAGAATCTTTGAGGTACTTATTTATAGTATCCTCGAGGCTTGATCTTCTCTCTCCATAAGGTTGCCGATTATATCCATATGGCCCTGTTCGATACCCGTTACCTTGGAATGGTCTACCTTCCCCATATTTGACTTCCTCAGTTTTTCCATCTCTCTCGTTCAAAGGGCAATCTTTAGACAAGTGGGGTCCTTCACAAACTTCGCAACCAACCTGAATAGCATGAACATTTTCCTTAAGCTTCTTCATGTCTCGCCCCAAGCTTTCGAGTTTGTTGGTGATTAGGGTGATTCCATCCGAGTTTCCAGCAATGCTCCTACTACTTCCACCTTCGTGCCACTTCTGAGAGTGGTCCGCCATATCTTCAATAGCTTTTAAAGCTTGAGCCGGAGTCATGCTAGGGATCGGTCCCTGAGAGTCTAGCATTTGGCGGGTTGAGATGTTGATCCCCTTGTAAAAAATGTTGACCATTTGTTGCTTGTTGAGATCATGAGTAGGGCACTTGTACAAAAGATCATTGTACCTATCCCAAGCTTGGTACAATGTTTCATCCCCATCTTGCTTGAAGTTGTGAATATCTTCAAGCTGTTTTGCCGTCCTTGAAGGAGGGCAGTATCTTTGGATGAAATGCTACTTCAAAAGAGCCCAAGTGTTCACTGTCCCTGCTGGTAGTCTATCGATCCATCTTTTTGCAGCTCCAGTCAATGTCATCGGGAACACTCTGAGCATTATCGCATCATGAGATACCCCCGGAATGTTGAACAAACTGACAATGTAGAGAACATTGTCAATGTGCTCGTGAGCATCTTCCGTCTTGCTTCCAGAAAATGGGTCTTTGCGCCGTTCCCTTATGAATTGATTTTTTATTTCAAACTGCACATCATCCCCAATAGCCGGCCTAACCAAACCAGGCCCTTGCTCTTCTCGTGTAAGAGCCAAATATTCTTCAAGCGTGAGGTTGTCAATGTCAATTTCTGCCATAACACCTGAAACATGAAAATAACCGTGAGTACTGAAAAGAAAATAAAACAAAAATTAAAAACTTAAATAAAATCCTAATAGCTCCCCGGCAGCAGCGCCAAAAACTTGATGCAGGTTTTACTGACCAGGTTTTAATATTTATAAAGTCTCGTTAACCTAAGGTCTACCTTTTACGCACTAACGGACAGTGTATCCGGTCGTGTGTGGTATAGTTAAATAGTAAAGCTGAGGTCGTCCCAAGAGCTAAGGTGCGGAAATTATCTAAGTCGTGTCACGTTTAAAAGGGGGTTTTGAGTTGAAACATTAATTAAACTAATAAAAGTAAATGACAAGACAATAAGTAAATAGAAGGAAATCAGTAGAGAGGAGAAGTGTTAACCTAATTACTACTCTTGTTATGATCATGACTAGTTTTCCTATAGGTGCATCCTATCATATCGTTCCGGGATTCAATATTCATTTCGGGTCAGATGGTCAAATTCGCCTAGATCTATCTTATACCTTGTCCTATCCAAAGTTATTGTAAAACCGTGGGTTCATCGGTACGAAGACATAAGAGTCATTAAGTGCCTCTACTAACATGGACAAGACTAACGAATGCGGCATGGTCAGATCTTACACCCCTCTAACTCCGTTAAGTGTATAGCATTGGTAGGTGGTCCTAGGGATAATTCGCACATGTATGGTAAGGGAAGGCATCTATGGTTAGCACTTAACCCTTACCAAGTCACATCCTTAGCGGCTTGCTTCCTAGGGTTAATTCCACAAGCCTCTAAGGAACAACCAACGCTAAACACTACGGGAACTAGAGTGTCCCAAGCCTCGCCATGAAAGTAAACAAACAATAGACAATAGATGCGTGGAAAACTAAATCAATATTATAACAATTTCATAACTAGGCTAACACCAAAAGGTGCTTAGCCACTCATGTTCATAATTGCAGTAAAACAAAGTTAAGTTAATAAAAATCTAAGCATGAATCGAATACAAAGTAAAGGAATGAAAACACTTATGATCGGTGTGTGATTCCTCCCTTGAAAATGACTTGGATGTGGCTAGAACTTCGTTCTCCCTCCTTCCTGAGTTTTTCCCAACGTTGCTGTGGTGAAAAGATGGGAAGTGATATGAAAAACTCGGAATTAGGGTTGGTATTTATAGGCCCCGACTATGTTACGGCGTAGCATATTAGGGTTGTTACGCCGTAATCTTTGCAAATAGTGTTACGCCGTAACTTGATCAAGTGTTACGGGCGTAAAGTCTTGGTGATAAACATCCTACGGTGTAGCAGATAAGGTGGCTACGCCGTAGCTTCTTCCTTGGCCTCGTTAGTTCTTTACTGCCTCAAATGAGATCCTATGTCGTAGCTTGGATAGTTGCCTACTCCGTAGTGTTATTCAGTGGACTTCTACGCCGTAGCCTGTTGTAGGGCTACGCCGTAATCTTCATAAATTCTTTATTACGCCATAGGTAGGAGAGCTTCTACGGCGTAGTCTTCGTGAAGCCTTGCTACGGCGTAGGTAGATGAACCTCTACGCCGTAGTTAGTGCAGAATCCATAATTTCCACATATTTGCTCCAAAGTCCTTCCATTTCCACATAAGTTCGTTCGTTTACTCATCTTTACCCTGAAACCAAAATAGGAAGAAATAAGAGTATATATTCTTCATATAAGTAGAAAAGATGAGCATTTTAAGGGGGAAATTAACACTTAGATTGGGGGTAAATTTGATGTTATCAATAACACATCCTACATGCCTGCAACCTCAAACGCCTTCAAACCCCGATTCTTAATTTTTTTTAGATGAAGAAGATGCATGAAGTGAAGGTTCACCCAAGCTCAATAGTGAAAGGCTCTTCATAGTAAGGAAAATGTAATCGATCAATTCTTAGTGTGGCTAATTGATCGATTGCAAATGTCGGGAGATTGGGGTCGCTTGGACGACCTCGATCATTTCTCTCTCTCTCTCTCTCTCTCTCTCTCTCTCTCACTTTTTTTTGGTAGTTATTGAATATAAAAGGTATTTTTGAGGGGATGTATTTTGTAGTGTAGGTCGTTTTACCATGGCAACCAATCGCCGGAGGGATAAAGCAGACGTGGCGGATAAAATGAGGATCAATCCCTTCCCTTACTGTGTTTAGCCTAATGTATTTGGTTAATCACCTTGATAATGGGAAACAGGTGTTAAACATGTAATCAACCTCAAAGATAGAGTAAGCAAAAAACAGCGGCATGGGGAGATTTTATTTATTTATTTATTTATTAATTATTTTTTTTTTAATTTCTTTTTTGCTTGAAAAAATAACCAGTTTATGAGCAGTAACATCATTTTAATATTTTTTCTTCAAATGTTAAATAGTTTAATATACAAACATAAAAACCTAAAATGAATTTTATTCCATTTTATTCATAACTAGTATCGTACCCGCGCTATGCTGCCATGATAGTCAGAATGTGCGATGATGTCCAGAATGCAAAACTCAAGCTACTTTAGAAGAGGTTTCTTGAAATTTCAGTATAGTACTTTAGGTTATTTTACCACTCATATTGTCTGAATAGAATTGCTAGATCCACAAAAGAATTTCCACAAAATACATCCACAAAATGACTTGGCATTGTTTGATTGGCTTAACAAAAAAGAAGAGAGAGAACTATTGCCAAGTCCACCAATCAAATAATGACAAGTTATTTTGTGAATGTGTTTTGTGAAAGTACTTTTGTGCTAGCAATTCTCTAGTCTTAGAGCACTCGGTAAGTTAACTCACCAAGGTGAGTTATAGCTTAACGCACCAAGTTCCCTTATCCCCCCCCAAGTTAAAGCTGAGTTAATGCACCAAGTTTTGGGCTTAACGCAGCGTTAAGGGGGTGAGTTATGGCATAACTCGATGCGTTATCTTACCAAGGGGGTGAGTTATGGGATAACTCAGGTGTTTTTTGGTGAGTTATGGCATAACTCAGGTGAGTTATCTTACCGCCCCCTAAAGTTAATGCACTAAGTTAACACCTTACAAGCTGACATGGCGGTGAGTTATGGGATAACTCGGGGTTAACTTACCCAATGCTCTTAAAGTGATTATGCAAGCTCATTTATATAAAAACATGTAAATGTTTTTTTTGAATAAATGGCATAGCTTTCACGGTTCGATTTTAACGAAAAAGAATAATACAATATATCGAGTTAGTAAATCTTTTATATAATAAAACAAAACCTCAAGTGGGGATTTTTTTCATTTCAAAAAACTCAACCTTCCTTTATTAAGTAACAATTTATTTATTTAATTTAATTTTATAAAAATATCTTTAAATAAAAAACCCTAAATATTTCTTTATTTGGCCAAAATTTATAAAAATTCGTTTTTATACGTTTTTTCACAAAAAATTCGTATAAAAGTATATGTGTCAAAAGTATAATAAATAAAACTTTAAAAAACCAGAAGTAATCACCAAAGAAATTTAGGGGTTAAAATGAAAATTTGAACAAACAAAACCACCCAACAATTCACTGCCATACACCATTTGATGCTCAAATGCCTAAATTGTTTTCTTCCCTGATGCCCAATTCTTTCACACAAAGAAAAACCTTGTCACACCCCCAAAATTGGGTCGCAGCGAAAGATGATGTCGCTGGGGTGCAACTCAATTGGTATCACCACAACCGCCCACAGTAATGTACAAAGAATGGTTTTATTTTTTTATTTAGAACTGAAAGTGTTTATCAAAAGCCTTTAGTTTAATGTTTAAAGAAGTGCTGTGTGAAATAGGCCCTTCAAATACCATTAAAGTGGTCCCAATTATCGTTATCAAGAGTCTTCTATGACCATGCCATGTGCCTTGCGAAAAGCCTCCAAAAGTAAGCTACGTCTTAAGAACCGAAATACATGCTAAAACGTCAGCATAAACGCTGGTGAGTTCAATAGTGTTAGCAAATAAGTATCCGCCGGAACACAAGAATGCTTTTTTAGTAGTGGATAAACATTATAGACAGATACAATGTTAACCGATAAAATACCAATGCCTTAAAGCTTCATGACCCTGAAGCTCAAACGTAATGGTCGCAATCCAAGCATAGTAATCATCGGTGCCCTACCACGTAAGGTTGTTTGCCAGACAACTCGGCATTAATTCCAATATGATGATGCGCCCCGTTTAGCCCTACCACGGACAACGTTGGCGCGACCGACGACCCGGACGTGGATGTTAACCAAGATAGATCTATTCAATCAGCATTTCGCAGCTTAACGCAGTAAATTAGACCGGTTCATGATGGGAGGGGACTTTAGTGGCCAGTAACGGTAACTCAGGCAATGGTAACGGTCTTTGTGGCTTATGCTCCGCAATAACAGTAATGTACTTGTGTCCATGAGAAAGTAAACAAGGGGTGAAATACGCCGCTAATACACCCTAATGTATTCTAGTAATCCATCAAGTATTATCAACCATTCAGTGAGGGTGTTTGAGAACCAATAAATTGCATTCAAGTAAACAGCACTTGAATTTAAGTAGAAACGAGCATGTTCTTCCCCCAAAACAGGTTGTAAACAGTAAAAGTAAGGGGTTCATGAACTCACCTAGGCAAAAAGCAAATTCCGATGGGCAGTATAGTAAGCTTGGAAAAATAAGGTCCGGTAGTTCGGTAAACTTCGCAACTCACCTCCCTATATGGCTTAGGTTCAAAATAAGGTCAACGCATGCAAGTCGATACACTACATCATATCCATTTGTCACTGTGATGTAATATTTATCGTCCAAAAAATATAGTTAAGGTTCATGTGACTCTTTTATTTGGGAAATTTTATTCTTTTTAGAAGACGTAACCCTTGCCTGTAAATGCCTCCGTGACTAAATCATTCATTCCGTCTAGTCAATAAGTATTTTGATATCTCCACGCACCTAGAATAAGTATTACGTAATGTCCTCCTTACATTTTTTGTGACGTCATTTTAGACCAAAATAACACCCATAAGTGTCAAAAATTACTACTAAAATTCCCATCAGCTTTTAATAGCAATTTATAAGCTGTCAAAATTAGTGTTTAAAGATTTGCCGTAACTTCATTAGGCATAACTTTCTCGTCTTAGCTCCGTTTTTCAAGTTTTATATATCCCCCCGCGAAAGGTATTCCATGGTGTACCTCTAGGCTTCTCACAGGTCTCGGCTAGGGCGGAGCCCCAGAAGGAGTTCTAGCATCATCTAACCTCAGTTTTTATAGAGCTCGAAATTCTGCGACACGATTCAATATCTGGTTCAGAAAATATAGTTTTCGTCGTAAATCATGAAAAATAGCATATCCTTTTTCGTTATAATACAGTCCCGTTTTACCCGTTCAGCGGCTATGTTTTACATTATTAAGTCCTATTTTCAATATGTCATAGTTCTAATATGGCATGGGTTACCTGCTTTTCTGTATTAAAAACACATGGGACAGATTTGTCTTTAGACTTTGTAAAACTAATTTTTAATCTCTGTAACTCTATCTCCTACTTAACCACCATCCAATATCTAGTCATAGTTCACTCCATTATTTTCCAACTAAGTATACGTGATCTACATAATAACCTAGCCCCCAAAATATTCAAAGTCCATGTATTATTCTTCAAAATATTTAGATCTACACATTTATTAACATATTGTTTATATAAGTGTTTTGTTATAAGAGTTTATTAAGCATACTTTGCTAATGGATCATCGGTAGCTTTAAAGACTTATCACTGGTACATGTTGAAGTTTTAAAGCACCATCGATCCATTAGAAAGGTTATGCTTAAAATAAACTCTTATAACCAAAGACACTTCTATATAACATATATGTTAATAAATGTGTAGATCTAAATATTTTTGAAGAAATATATACATGGACTTTGAACTATCTGCTAGGTTATTATGTAGATCACTATACCTTAGTTGGGAAAATACATGGGTGACTAGGACTAGATATGGAGTGGTGGCTTAAGTAGAATAGATGACTAGAAGATTTATAAAAGGTAGTTGCACAAGTCTAAGACAAATCTGTCCCATTTGTTTAATACCAGAACAATCAGTAACTCCATGGCCATATTAGACTAGAATATAGAAAATAGACTAATAATGAAAACATAGCCGCTTGAACGGGTTAAAACGGGCTTTATAAGAAAAAGATATGCTATTTTCAATGATTTGAGAAAACTATATTTCTCTGAAATATTGATCTGTCCCCAGAATTTTCGAGCTAACTAAAACTGAGTTAGATGATAGTCTAGACTAGCGAGACTTGAGAAGCTAGAGTACACATGAATACCTTCGCGGGGATTATAAAACTTTGAAAACGGAGCTAAGACAGAAAGTTATGGGCCTAATGAAAGTTACGGCAAATTAAAACTATTTGACAGCTTATAAAGTTGCTATTAAAGCTGATGGGATTTTTAGTAGTAATTTTTGACACTTTAATGGATGTATTTTTGTTAAAATAGACGTTAACATAAAAAATGGTAGAACATTACGTTTATACTTATTAAGGTGCGTTGGAGATTATCAAAATACTTATTGATAGACCCGAATAATGTTTAGTCAGAGATTAACAAGTTACGTTTTCTAAAAGAATAAATTTCCCAAATAAAAGATGCACATGAACTACTATATTTTTGACGATAAATATTACAACAAACATGTCAAATGATAATGTAGTGTAAGACTTTGCATGCTTGACCTTATTTCGAACGCTAAGCCATAGTGTGTAATTATTTAGGTTGCGATAGAAACTACCGGACTTTATTTTTCCAACTACTATATGCCCATCGGAATTGCTTTTGCCTAAGGGAGTTCCTAACCCCTTACTTTACTTGTTTTACAGACTGTTTTGGGGGAAGATACATGCTGTTTTTATTAATTCAAGCTTTTCTTACTGAGCCAATTTATTTTCTCAAACATTTACTGACATGGTGAATACTTTGATGGATTACTAGAATACATTATTATTACTATTTCCCCTTGTTTACTTTCTCATGGAACACGACCATTACTTTAATTGCGGACATAAGCACAACAACCGTTACATTGCTGAGTTACCGTTACTGCCATAAAGTCCCCTCCATCAATGACCGTTACATTACATGCGTGGTAGGAGAATGCTAATGAATAGATTATTTGGGTTAACATCCACGTCCGGGTTGGGTTCGCGCCAACTTTGTCCGGGTAAGGCCCTAACGGGCCTGCATATCAATTTGGATTAATTCCGAGTGTCCTGGCAAACACTTATTAGGGGGCACCATTACTATGCTTGATTGTCAACCAGTACGTTGGGCTTCGGGGTCCATGAGCTTAAGGCATTGTATTTTATTTCTGGGTTAACATTGTATCTGTTATCAACGCGGGTTACTACTAAAAAATTCTTGTGTTCCCGCGGATTACTTATCTTGCTTTAAAACTATGAATCACCAGCTCTTATGCTGACGTTTTGCATGTACTCCTTTCAGGTTCTTAAAGAACGTTAGCTTATTTTTGGAGGCCTTTTGGCAGGCATGGATGGTCCAATAAGAGACTCCCTGATAACTATAATTGGGGACACATTTAATTATTTTAAGGGCCTATTCCGCACTTTTTTATAACATGCTAAACTAAATGCTTTTGATAAAACTTTCATTCTAATAAATACAAATAAAACCTCTTTGTATCATTATGTGGTGATACCATTGAGTTGCTACCCCAGCGACATCATCTTTCGCTGCGACCCATTTTGGGGGTGGTGTAACAGGTTTTTCTTTGTGTGAAAGAATTGTGGGCATCAGGGAAGAAACAATTTTAGGCATTTGAGCATCAAATGGTGAATCGGCAAAGTGAATTGTTGGGTGGTTTTGTTTGTTCAAATTTTTCATTTTAACCCCTAAATTTCTTTTGGTGATATTCTTGGTTTTTTAAAGTTTTATTTATTATACTTTTGACACATATATTTTATACGAATTTTTGTGAAACGTATAAAACGAATTTTTATAAATTTTTGGCCAAATAAAGAATTTTAGGGTTTTTATTTAAAGATATTTTTTATAAAGTAAATTAAATTAATAAATTGTTAAAAA